>VDFB02275119.1:0-112213 GCA_007258455.2 Sequoia sempervirens
TCCCTCGTGCACCATTAAAAAGTGGGTCGAAGATACAATTGCCTTATTAAGCAAATTCGATACAGTGAAAGTGTCTCACGCCTACATAAAAGCCAATAAGGTGGTTGATTACTTTTCCAATGAAGTGGTTAAGAAGGGTGGGGAAAACACGTGGAGGAAGAATGACTACCTCCTTTATGAGGTGAAAGCGCTAATTTATTATTATTCAATGCATGGAAGAGAAGTTTGTCTTCACCATGATGAAGCGGATAAAGATCAGGTACATCGATTTCATTAGATTTGATGGGACTGACGTCATTTTCCTTCTCAAGAAGAGTTTTCAACACGCTTTCTGGGTGTCTGGTAATATATGTCTTAACGGGACCCAGAGCAACTGTAGGGTATGGTATAACAGAGCTTTGAAGATGGGGGGAGAGAGAAAACGTGTTGAGCCGAGCTGCTTTCAAGAGCACAGAAAGAATGCAAAAGCCTGGGAAAAATTTGAAAAGGGAGGTTTAGTCCCTTTTTTTGAAAAGCTCCATGGTACTGACAAGATGGCACTGGACTATTTTGCTAAAAACTGGAAAAATGGGGAGATTGTGTTGTTTGGTAGGATGTCAAGCTGAATGAGAAAATTATCGGTGAGATTACTAGTCTTTCAACTAAGGGTGTGAAATTTTATCGGGACCGGTGGTTCTCTGATGAAGCGGTCATAAGATTTCCTAAAAAAGACAAGGAGAAGGCTAAGCTGGTTAAGGTTTCCAATAGCTATTTTAATGCGGAGTCCATTAAATCAATCTAGAGGAAAGTTTTAAGAGTCATTATGGAGTATATCATGGTTGACAGGTGCTTCACTAGGGCGTATGGTTATCACTTTGCCATTTTGAACCACTTCCATCACAAGGTTCGTATCTCTTTGCCTTTTTACTTATTCTCTTCTCTGAAGAACTGCCTTGATGAAGTTGAAAGAAACCCTAGGAGGATTTCTATTATTCATCTTGGTCTTGTCAGGCTCATCTATGAGCATTATCAAAATTTACCTGGTTTGCCTAAAATTGTTGATGTTGGGGATTTGGATGATGAGGATATGGAAAGTAGCAGGGAAAACGATCCCCTGGCCCCTCCTGCTTTTTCCCTTGTTGGGTCTAAAACCACTGCTCCCCAGTCCCTTTCTTGTCGGAATGCCCTTATGGATTCAGCTCTGCCTTCTTGTCCTAATCCGCAGCCTTCGCATGATTGCCCTATCCCAGGTTTTGCTTCGTCGTCTTGTTTTAATCCCCAGCCGTCTCTTGGTTTCCCTACCCCGAGTTTGGTCTCTGGTTTTAAAGGTACCTCGGTTACGAAATTAGTCTTGTACTCAGGGAATTCTATGGAAATTCTTTCTGATAAACCTATGAAATTAATTCTGCCCTGAATAACCTCAGGCCTGAGGACATAATGAATGTGGCAGAAAAAAGTATGGATGGCCTTTTCACTATTCTTAAGTGGACCCAGAAGGAAGTTTGTGACTTGAAAGGCCGTAATAAAGATCTCAACAACAGAGTCATGGAATTGGAGCAGAAGATTAGCTGGAGTTGTAATGAGAATGAGGGACAGGACACCCCCTTACTGGGGAAAAGACAGTAGTCGCAGGAGGAAAGATTGACTAGGCTTGAGTACAATATGTCCAAGATTGGCCAAAATATCAGGGCCACTGTGGCAAATAATTACAAAATTGTCAAGCACAATGCCATTATCATCAATGCTATGGTGGAAAAGTTAGAAAAAAATCAAAAGGGCTCGCTGGTCGTGGACTTGGATGCGGATAGAGGTTGTAGCAAATATGTTGCTGAAGGGATTTCGACTTGCACCCAGGTTAATACGAAGAGAAAGGCCCCTGCTTCTCCACACACGGTTCAAATCCTTAAGCAGGGGTTACAGGATATGAATGAAGTTGAAAAGGAAGTCGAGGAGTTGATGAACACCTTGGAGTAATGATGCGGTGGTTGTTTATGGTTTTTTGGCGGTCCTTTTTCCTAGACCCTGTTGTCTCTTTGTGCTGTCGTTTCCTTTTTGGGACATCTGACTGTTTGTTCAAACTTTTTATGCTCTATCTTTGTAGTTTTTAACTTTTTGGTTTTAGGTCCCTGTAAAACCTTTTTTTTCCTTTTCAAAAACAAAAGCTTTCATAAAATTTTCAAAACTAGTTTTCATAAGAATAAATAAAAATGAAATTATACAGATTCCCAAAACAAACATACAAATTAATTTAGTTATTTGAAGTAACAAATTTTAAAAGTAAAAATCTCATAAAAATTAATAGCTACAAATTTACTTTTAAGTATAAATGAAACACGACAATGCCAATGCATGGCATCCACTAAGAGGAAAATGGTTTTAACGATGCATTTTTGAATAAAAAATATAATCACAATTCTAACCATTTTTAGATTGCAGTTGGTACAACAAAATCACCAAGTGACTCAAAATGAACTTTATGCTTATGATGAAAAGATTTCCAATATCTTAACTTAAATTGACTTCTATAAATATTTGAAGATAAAAATTCGAAAAAAGATCTTTTATATTTATATTTTAAAATATTATAAATTAATAAATATTCCTATAGAAAAATATCGTAATAGGATTATATATTATTCAAAATAAAATTATTATAATATATAGAGAACTATATAAAAATATAACAAGTCAAATAATATCATCTAATATATTTTAAAATCTTAAAACACCCAAAAAAATCAAATAATATTTATTCATAAGTAATGCAAATAGGATAAACAAATAATGTATGCAATGGTTACAAGAGACAAGTTGTTAAAATGGGCATCCTTTTTTCTTAAATAAAAAAATGGGTACATGTAAACTATTTTTTTAAACTATTATATTAGTCAAGTAAGTGGTAGACAACATTAATAAACTTAGAAAAGAAAACATAATGTTAGGGTTAAATCATAGTTAGAATTAATTTTTAAATTAAAAGCATGAGTTAAAAAAAAAGCATTAAAAAAATTATATGGATTTCAAAATGTTCAATTTTTTTATAATTAGGTTACTATTAGAATTAGGGTAAGAATTACAGATAGGGTAAGCATTAGAATTACAAATAGGGTTAGGGTTAGGGTTAGGGTTAGGGTTAAAATCATAGTTAGAATTAGGATTAAGGTAAGGGTTAGAATTTAAGATTATTGTTAGACTTAAAATTAAGGTTATATTCAAAGTACAATCAAGGTTATGATTAGAATTAGGGTTAGGGTAAGAATTAGGATTAGGATTCATATTAGAATTAGGGTTAAAATTAAGGTGGGTTACTATTAGAATTAGGTTAAGAATTAAAGTTATAGTTAGGGTTATGGTTCAAATTAGAGATAGGGTTAGAGTTCAATTAAGGTTTGAATTATAGTCAGGCTTACAGTTAGGGTTTGAATTATAGTCAGGCTTACAGTTAGGGTTTGGTGCAATCCTAGATGAGCATGCTACAAATGATGATGTGACTTATGCTACAAATGATGATGTGACTTAATCTACCCATGCCATTGTTCTCATTTAGAGTAAAATCATTATATCATGCTTATAAGTATCCAAAAATTATTACAACAATTTTTTTATAATATTACATGTCACCATTTGAAAATTTTCAAGATTACTATTAAGTTTTTATAATATCAACGTTGTTGCTAAAACATAGGAGACACAACAAATCAAAATAAGACTATTCTTGCACTTTTTGACAGAAACTTCGCTGCTCTGCAACTCTTGTTCTATTCGTGCGAGTAGCTCTATAAATATTTTTTGTTTAAAAATATTAGAAAAATAGAAAAGCATAGATTGATTAAATAAAAAATGAAAGATTAAAACTAATGGCTGGAGGTACATAATCCATTAATGCATAGTTAATACATTAAATGGCATCTGGTTGGAGGAGAAGCCGCTAGAATGACTGGAGTGTGGTCAGTGTACATTAAAGTCCAGCAAGTTGTTTACTGTTTATTCTGCAAGTCCTTGTCCTACAAGAGTTTTACAACAAAGTCCAGAACCAGAGACGAGCAACTTGAGGTGAGCAGTGGAAGCAGTGCAAGTAGGAAGGCTTTTGTGGATTCGTTGAGCCTTAGACGTGCAACAAACGGCTAGGGAGGAAGAGGTAGGCAACATCTGCCTATTTGGTCTAATAGTCTGGAGCCAAAAAATGTTTGTAAATATTGTGTATTGTTTGATTCCTATTGTCTTGATGCTCACATTTTTTAAATGGCATATATCATTTTTTGTAAACAATTTTATAAACTTTTGTTGTTCAGTTTTTGGGTTTTGCATTTGTTTATATAGAAATGGTTGGCCAAATGAATTAGGTAATGAAGTATTTTCAGTCTGTCCCATAGCCTGATCTATTTTTACTTTATTTAGAATGGATTTATTTCACAATCATTTTTTAGATTTTAAAATTATTTCTCCCAATAGTTTTTTAAATCCCTGTTACTGGGTTTCTAGTTCCTATAGAGGTGTTTTGTCTGGCGAATTGCGTAATGGAGATCATTCATTCTGTTCCACAATTTCAATATTGTTTCAGAAAATGTTTAGGGTTTGTAAACTGTTTTAAAAAAATCTATGAAATTAAGTTTTTAAATTTTGTATTGGTTGGTACTTTGATAATTAGGTAATAAAAATATCATTCTTTTGTTATGGGTTGTAAACCTGTGGGATTTTTCCTATAATTTTATTTGAAAACCCCTTTGTCATTGGGTTTGTAGGTTTACATTGTCTTTGTATAGGGGCTGATCATCTGATTAATTAGGCAATAAAACTTTTCTTTGTGGGTTGCATCTTGATCAGTTCATGTTTTTTTTTTTTTTTTCCCCGTCTCTCTTTTGGAGTGAGGTTTAGTAGCATTTGCAATCCACTGCCAGCTTGTTACACCTAAAGTGGTACCTTTGACTGAAATTTAATTGTATATACCTATCATCAAAATATCTATTAATTCAGCTAGAAATTCTAAATTTGATTTTAATTTGGCTAAGGAGAACAGGGGATAAGGTTAGATGGGGAATTACAACTAGTTGCAGGAGGAATTACTTCACCCCTTTGAGCTCTAAAATCCTAATAATCTTTGCTCTTTGCCTTCAGCAAGACCTTTTTCCCATCCAATTGGGTGTTTCAAAATATGACGATTTCTGGTTTCAAAATTTTGCTTTGTCCATGATAAATATTGAGGCATTTTGTCAAGAAGTTTTCTCGATGTATGTATATGCTCCATCTTGGCATAAGTAGCAAGGAGACCAATAAAGTTAAAGTGCTTTAATTTTTAACATATATGCGTTGTCTTGTAAAACATTCCCAATAAACCCATTTTTGTGCATATTCTGCACATCAAACAATATATACATTAGAAGAAAAATGATCTTTCTTCAAGGTTGTGCAGCTTGAATATCTACAACTTTCATTTGATCTGGAGTTTCAAACGCCTTCAAAAATATATTCATATTAACATTTCCAAATTTTGTGCCATGTCTCTGCAATTTTCCTCTTTTCATTTATCATTGAAAGATATCCATACTTTGTTCCAAAGCTCCCATTTTGGAAAAAGCAGCGATGATATGAATTAGGTACTTTCAAGTGTAGAGTGTTGGGCTTAATTTTGTTTATTAAATTATAGTATCAAGTTATTTCTTTTGTAAAATTTTAAAACTTCTTGTGTTGTTTTGAATATGCAAACTTCTCAAAATTTACAAAATATTCGATGTATGATAAGGATTTTTAATAATTTTAATATAGAATATTAAATTTTGTTCTCTTGTTTCTAGGGAGGTTATATTATGTAGGATAAAATTCTATGTTGGCTACTGTACATTTTGTTGTAGCTTCTACAGCCATATTTTAATTTCCACTTCCTCTTTGAAACATCTTTCTTGATGTGTGTATGTATTAGATTTAATAAATTATAAAAAGCTATTGCTACAACAATTTGGGGTATTTAGTTATTATTCGTATTTAAGCTAATAAACTATTTAAGTTTTTCTCTATATCATGCAATATTCTGAATGATATGAAATGCTTTGCTTTCATCTATTCTCTTCACTTTCAATCTATCAATTGGTATACATCACCATTTTTCTTGTTCTCTCTGACATTTTTAAAAATAGAATATTGTGCAATCTAATATAGAATATCCTCTTAACTGGGAGACAAAGCACTAGACTCTCAAATGTACATTGTTATTATTCATTCTTTTCTACAACAATTGCTCAACAGTTTGTATGAAATCAGAGTATTTAGTAAAATATGCACTTGCAAGATCTTGAATCTTCAAAGGAAACCTATGAAGGTAAGGTTTTTAGATGAAGGAAAATTGTCAATGGCGCAACATCAACAAAATAAAGTTCGTTAAAATTGGATGCATGCTATCTTATTTAGTGTTATCGTTTTGTGTGGTCAGTTCATTTTTTTAGCCATTTGTTGGTATCTTCTTGGGTGTTCAATGCAAATTTTCAAAATAATATCTTTTAGATTGGTAAAGTATACTACTTTGAACCAGAAGAATGCTACACCCAATTTGATGCAATATATTGTTATGCATTTTTACTCATTCACATATATTTTTGAGCATTTGAACCGTGATCTTTCCTTTGTAAGTGTATTGATTTTAAATTTATCACTTTATCTCATCCCAACTTACATGGTCAATGCTTAAATTGGTAGACGTGGACTTATTATAAGTCTTGGAAGATCGATTAAAGTATGGAATTTTGAATCTCTTATGTTTAGCAAATTTAAAAAAAAAAAAATTGTTTTTTTGGTGAGGGTATCTAGAGAATTTACAACCCTATGTTTTGTCCTAGTAAATGCCCTATGCAAGCTCTCCTTACCTCAACTGGAGTTGTGGAGTGAATCAATCTAGGATCTATCTCAAGACTTCAGCCCTTATTCACTGGTTGGTCTGACCCAATGGACATTTTCCAATTTGTTTATGATATTATATTTTATACAAATTCTAGGAGAAGAATACTTAATTGATGTTTAGTATCACTATCCAGTGATACCTTTGTTTGATGTTTTGAACCTTGTTATTATCTTGATATCTTTGATCTCTTTACTTTGATGCACTTCATTCTCTATCTTCAATTTTGTGTAATTTTTTCCAATATGTCAGGTTTCACAAATTGAATGCTCCCCCTCATTTATACACATAGTAGAATAATTGTCACTTTTACGACCTAACTGCTAAAAGTACACCAATCATGTATGTTGTCTAGCAGGCACTTTGTTGACATAAAGTGGCATATCGTATCGACTCACCAAGTCATGGTGTTTGATATATAAATTGAAGTACAATGCACATGCACATTATATTTAATTGTAAACAACCAAATCTTAGAGATGAGCTTATTACACACTTTTTGGTATGGAATTCATGTACACCAGAGCTTAAAAGCAGTGAAATGGAAACATGTGAAAAAAATTGTACTTGAAAACATAGTTTTAGATATAGTATTCATGTACAAAATAAATGAAAAATGATATGATACTAAAATGTCAAATATTCATAAGAGGGGGCATTGAAAATGCTGAAACAACTATAACCCCAAACCAAAAACAAAGCATCAGTAGGAAAAGTACAAGTAAAACATAGAGAGGACTTCACAAGTCAAGACAAATTTAGTGGCTGAACTTACAAAGATTTAATACAAATTCTAAGTTTATTCATTACATTTTTCTCTGCACTCTCCTTTCCATCTAAATGCTTTCAGCTCGTCGGCAGGAACTCAATGCTTGCATCACTTGTTTTAATAAACATACTCTACAACCCTGTCGAACCTTATTTTCTGGCTGCGGCTTGCCAAATCAGAGAGTACAAGGTAATACCAGCGAAGCGGAGTTTGAAGGAGCGGATACCAACAGCGGTAGGGGAATGAAAGAGAGAAAATGGCGAAGATTGGTGAATGGCTAAGATTCGTTTAATCGTCTTGCATTGATATGGACGCAAGTTAGCCATTGATACGCTATAGGAAAATAACATTTTCTAAGAACCTTCGGCAAACAGTATTTTAAATTTCATTCTTAATCACTCTAAGTGGCTTCTTCGTTCTTGGGACACAATGAATTTTACGTTTGCCTTGCGGGTCTACAAAATAAGGAGGTGAAAAGAAACACTAGCATCACACACTGATTTGGATTTTGGAGTTCGATAATCTATCTATGAAAAGAGATAAAATATGAATTTGCTGTGAGATATTTAAGAGAGTGATGGAAGCATACAGCGGGGGAAACAATTTGATGCAAGAGGTAGATAGAATAACATAGCAACATTCATTTCACTTGAGGCGGTTTGACAACATTTTTGCCTAACTAGTGACCCCCAAAACCTGCTGGCAGTGGTATGAATTTATGGCACTCATGGCCTAGCAAGATATGGCTAGATTTCCTCTGACTATGGCACCCTCTACACTCAGCATCCAACCATCCTTTAATGCTTCCTGACAACCCATCGTAGTCATATTATGATACCCTACACTGTAGAGCAATAGAGAAACTCAAAACCATATGCATGATATCTCGATTCAAATCAACAGATTCAAATTATATTTTTGTTGGAGAGATCCTCAGATTATGTTTGGACGCAAATGATAAGAAATACTAGAAGTCTACGAAGAAAGAGAACTCGTCATCGACCAAAAGGGGAGATGGAGGTACTTGCTTCCTCCTGAACATTAACAGGTATCTATGTTTGGCTCGCACTCACGGTCGCTGCATTCAATGCCTTTGCAAGGTGAGAACTTAGGTGACCTGGTCGATAATGGTGAGGAGTGATGAAGGTTCACAATCTCGAGGAGGTCCATGATATTTTAGGAACGGATGACATAATGTTGGGTCGGTCTCAACAACCCAACACTTAAAAGATATGCTTGAATCCACCTCTGGATCCATATCGATCGAACTGCTTATTGATTGCCATTTAATCAGTGTGAAGATCACGCCTCTTCTCTGACATCAATCTATTTCTTTTGACAGCGAACATGACTTTAATCGACTGGCTGGATGATACTGATGGAGGCATTAAATATGCCAGGGCAAGGCTTGAATTTGGAGAGAGAAAATATACACTTATAATTCTAGCACGCTACAGCTTAGTCCTTAGTCTCTTAAAGGCACGCAAGCTTGAGAGGAACACCCATGTCCTTAGTCAACTAAAAATAGATCTTTTATTTTTTTTCTCACTTTTCTATCTTGCTACAGATCAACGCCCTGGGGAGGAAAGGAGTAACAACAACAGTATAACAGATGGAGAGATGATTCAGGAAAAACTAGCTAGATTGGGTGTAGCTGCTGGTGTCAGATGCCCAACACAATTCTTCTTATTATCTATTTCATTTGAGTACTTTTCCCACAGGAAATCAGTAGCTATGCCCTGACCTTATTTGTTGAAACAAAACTGAGACCCGCTTGTTTGCCATGGAAAGACTAACATCTCTGTGTCTCAATCATGTTTCAATCTAGAGGATATATATTTAGATACTCTTCTACATAGAGCTCACTGGGTGGAGTATGCCTCTAATCTAGGTATCACAGACTTGATAAAACTCTGTGATTTTTCCTTTCAACACCTTTGTGTTCTTTCATAGTCTTAAATGCCTGGAGTTTGAGATCTACATAAGACCCTTTTCATGGATTACGAGTACCATAAAGAATGTCGAGTTAAGGTAATACCTGGCTTATATGTGACGATGATCGACTTACTAACAAGCAGTGTGTTTCTTTTTTGCTTATATAAAAAAATGGTTTCAAATAGCCACTGGTTTGAAGAAATAACATCTAATTAGTTTGCATCTTCTTAGAACTTATCTGAACTGTTTTGATTTTCCATCTTAGCAATGTCTCATAAAGGGTAGAAAAATAATCATTGTATCTCTTAAAAGAACTAATTATGTCTTTGTAGTCTAGCAATTTTGAGAGCTACCTCTTCCTTGTGTCCACTAAAATTTTGCGAGTTGTTATTTACAATTCTGGTATACTCATTTCTAACCCATAACAAATTACTTAAATACTCTTTGGAAATGGATTAAATAAGACTCTAGATATTATGTATTTATTTCAAATGAAATCACTGAATAACTACATAATGCTTTTTCTCCTTGCATTAGTACTGCTTTATGCTTTAAACTTAGTAGTAAAATACAAGACTACTATGCTCGAGGTAATAGCAATTTTAAATCAGCATATGACCTCTTATGAAAGTAAAGATAAAATTCAAGAAAGTGGTTATATGAACAGTCCTGCGAGGCACATAACACTGAATCATTGCACACAATCGCAGACTTTATTTAAATATTGAACCCACAAGCTTCCTTGTTTACTATAGGAGAACTCCCATAAAACCAATGATTTATGTATAGAATAAAATCCTTGAAACAAAGGGGATTTCCCCCAAACTTGCAATTGTTTAGAAAAGTTTCTTTATATAAGAGATAGGTTAAACAACAAGGTTCTTTATATCCGATTTCATTAGAAATTAAGTTAACAATTACCAAAAAAAAATGGATTTGTCAATTCCTTAACATATTAACACACAATAAGTAAGGATTGCTCTCCACCCTATCGTAATGGCATCATGGAGCCTCGTGGGCTCTAGCCATACACCCAAGCACGGAATTCTTTTAGCTCCATGATGATGAATGAAGAATTTTCTCAATATTACAAAAGGATAAACTAACATAGCACAAATTTCATACACCTTGGCCCTCTATTTTCTAATTTCAACCATGAACCATACACACTACCACTTTCTTACCATAAACAAGTAAGTGAAAACAAGAATAACTTATCTCTTTTTTTTTTATTAGGTGAAGGGATTGAATTCTGCTATCCATCTTTTCTCTCCAAGCCAAGCCATATTGGTCACTATCTTTCCAAAGAGGTGGACTCCTCTCCCCTTCCCATTCTTTCTACCATCTTCACTCTAGTTCTCCAAGAGGAGAAGTGGGTAACACCCCACCCTTCTTCCTCTCCAAGTTATATAGAAATTTCAACTTGCAACTTTTGGGTCATGAGGTGTGAAGTGTACCTACCTCCATCAATGAGAGTCTTTTCCTTATTAAAGAGAAAACCTGCACTTGGACAACCCCTCCATTCTTTCATTTCACCCTCCCCTCAAAACTCGTCACTCTCCATTATGAGAACTTTTCAGGGGTCAAATCATGTTCTTAGGGCACCATTATATGCCCACATGACCCCTACCACTATGATATAGACCCTAGGGGATTTATTTTTGCATCCCAACCCAATAAATTGACCAACAACCCTCTTAAAAGACCCACTCAAGGTTCCATCCGAGTTCCACACTTGGATCAAAGTGTTTCTAAACCTTAACCCCAACTTACATCTCACATGACAAAAAATTAAATACCCTTTCAACCCAAAAGAATAAACATAATAACTCTATTTACTTCTAAGCCCCAAAATAAGGAAATTAGGTACATAACCACAAGAGGATGTCTTTCAATTTGTTCTCACTGGTTCTCCCTTCTCGTATTGGCGCCCTTTCTTTCTTGTACATCACCAATGAAATCATAAGTAATAATTGTATATCACCTTAATTTGGTAGCTGAAATAAGATTTAATTGTACAAAAAATTCATTAAAATTATAATTTGTATTCGTAGTTTACAAGTGCTTAATACCTTCATGGCAATGATAGTAAGATATGTCAAAATGATATAGAAGCACATTGTCACAAAATCACACTATGCATTATCTGAAATATATCTAAGCATCTATTAGGAGAAATATATAACAAAATTATGATTGTATTATTCACATATGAAGCGGGGTAGATTACAAATCTCTTTCTTTCTAGTGTAGAAAAAGAAGTGATAATCTATTTCTCGAGAAAATGTCTATCAAATAGTAAATTGGGAAAATTTCTCTTGAGATCAACATTTGCAATTATTGAATCACTCAGTATAGCTGGATTAGAACAAGAATCTATGTTATACTCATCTACAATAGGCCTATTAGGAATTGGAGAAGCCTCTTCAATCAGACTCAAAACCGATCCATCAAAACTATAAAATCCTCTAGCAATAATCCTTTCAGATTTCTCTTGTGTAGAAATAGGTTGTATAATCAACTTATCTAGAGACATCCTTCAAGAAGAAAATTCAAATCTAAGAATTCTTTCTCATAATATCAGAATTGATAAGATTAAAATCGACATTATTATTTATAACAATGGAATGCATTGGTAAGTTTGAATCAAAAACATAGTTTATTTTGTTGATCTAGTTCTTCATCATTTTGGAAGAAATTGAGATTTCCATGGTATTTGCTTTTTGATGGTGAAGAATTTATAAATGGACTTTTAGAGGGCTTATCCTTAAGGGATTTTTTTAAACTAGGGTGTCTTACTTTAGAAGCTTTAGAATTCACTTCTCTAGCTAATATTTCCCTTTTCTGTTTATTTATACTTGGAAAACCTCATTTGTGTGCATCTCTAATGGAAATTGAATTATCATCCAAAAATTTAGACATTTCTCTACTTTGATGTTGAGAATTTGTTCCTTTGACCCTAATTACTACATGGGCTCGGTATTCTGGCCTCTAAATCACTGACTTATTAGAAACTTAGGCATATTCATATTCATTCATTTGTAATGGATATTTTGTTTAAATAATACAAATTGGTTTACGTAATTAAAAAAACACCAATTAAACTGGCCTCATTTTCATAGTCAATCTTTTCACTCATTTTCTCAAATGAAAATCCCCCATTAATATATTGACTCCACCGACAAATAATGCTAACAAAAAACTTATGGACTCAAGCAAGACTTGTAAATGGATCCCTTGGGGAGGTTGTTAATATTGTTTACAATCTAGGCTCTAAACTACCAGATGTTCCAATGTACATTGTAGTAAGAATCAATAACTATATTGGGCTACCATGGAACAAGAATCATCCAAAGGCTATACCTATAATACCTATATCACTAGGTAATCAAAGGGATATAGGTAATCAAAGGAAAATTCCATTAACAATGGCATGGGATATTACTATGCATAAATCCCAAGGGTTGACCCTACAAAGAGCAACAATTGATATTGGTAAAATAGAAAGACACTTGGACTAACATTTACAGTTATATCAAGAGTAAAATCACTAAATGGACTTCGTATTCAACCAATATTCTCTTTTGAGTGGTACTCTAGAATGCAAAACAATCCATACACAATTATCAGAAAAAAAAGAGAGGAGTGCTTACAATTACTCTCACTATGAAAAATGAGGTATACACTTGTCGATCCAATCTTTTCCTTGAATTAAATTTCAAATTACTTTACACTACATAGTTGACACTATATGTATTTACAAAATATTTTCCCCTTGACTAACTCATTCAACATTTTTTGGTATGTAGGTAGACCGATGCACTAATTTTACCCGTGTTACAAAATGTTCTTGCAGATGAGATCACCCCATTCTACTTTCCCTACACACTTATCCTTATGGAAGATTTTGATTTTACCTTTTTCATATCTCATCTCCCGAGCCAGAGATATCAAGATATATTAATATCTTGCAAGGTAGTTTATAATATATATGTTTGCTATTTCTTTTTAACTTTTAAAGATTTCCCTGTTGCAAAACTTCAAACTATGGTATGGAGTATCGAGGTTGTAAAGCATAGGAAGACAAAGGCATTGAACAAGCTATAAGATACTATGGAAAAATTCTTGGATTTTCAAATCTTCCTTTGCTTGAGCACATTTTTCCTTTGTGGTCCTTTGTAGAGTAATAGCCAAATGTGTAACTAACTTATTTCCTTATGATTTTGTCTTCAAGAAGAACATAAGGTGATTGAGGCGAAAATAACAATGCAACAAGAAGAAATTCAAGCTGAGAAAGAGAGATTTCAGAGAAGACAAGAGCCTATACATGGTGAATAGATGGTGTCACCTCAAGAAATAGAGCATTTAAACCTTACTAGTCCAAATGCAATGTCAGGTAGTGCAGCAAAATCCTGATATTCTGCATTTTGTTCACTTTCTGAAATCTGTATTTGCCTTATTTCAATAGTAGACCCAAGATTGATGGGAGAATACATGCAACAAATGGATATGGGTGAATGGATAGGAACATCCAGCCCTCAAATCCCTAGACATGCATACAAATTACTATAGATATGTGCACTTCCAATATCACAAAGATAGTTCTTGGGATCATATAGACATGAAGTAGGAGAGCAGCCAAGGAGAACAAAGGCAACATTTTTAATTCTCAATGGAGCAACCTCGTCTAGACCAAAAATCCTACTATGTTGCATTGAATTGTAGGTGGACATGACAGGATCCTTGATGTGTATGACATGCTTCTTATAATCTATATCTTGGATTCGATATGAGCCTCTATAAGATGTGAAAATTAGTTGTCTCTACTTGTGGCATGTTATGTAGGTTTGAAACCTAGGGCCTCCACAACCAGAGCCTATGCCAAATGGGTACTTTAATTGAACTGGGCCACACAATTCCATGCATGTCCATCCCATAACTAGAGATGCAAATTATACAATGATCTGTAAACTAGGATGTTAGAGTTTTCCAAACTTAATCCAATTACAAATTTAATTCCCGATCCAACAGTAATGCATGATTATTTATCTTAACCATTGAAATTATGACAAATAAAGTTCACTTATACTCTAACCAGATTCAAGAGACATAAGCTAAGAAAACTCAAAGAATCAAAATACTGAAATAATAATGAAACAAAGAAGAAATAGAGAGATCACACTTGATAACGGAGTTCGCTCAATTTGAGCTACGTCTCTGGGTCCGCTTCTCAATGTTGGACCACTTTATTAAGATTGTCAAGCACCTAAAAATGCCTTCTTACAATTCTCCAAGCTTACAATAGTCTCCTCAAAATCTCACTCACAACTCTTTACAATTATAGGTGTAATATCACCTTGTAAAGTTCTCCAAAAATTCCTCAAAAAAACATCCGAATTATCTCTCCACAAAAAAATGTGCATAAAGACTCTATCACATCACCTCCTTTTATACATAAATTTTGCATATGGGGTTAAAAACCACCATAATAAATAAAATAACAAATTAACCCCACTCCTTTGGCTTTTATAATTATAAGCCTTACAAAAAAATACTAACCCATTTATATAAAAACAATAACTTCCCCATTTTAAAAATAAAACAATAAACAACCCCTTAACAAAACATTTGAAATTTGTTTTTTAAGCCCTTGTCTTATTATATTCATGGGCTATTTTAGTTTAGGGGGTTTAGTTTAAAATTAAAATAACAATTTAATGTTATTTTAGGAGGTTTTGTTTTTTTTATGAGTTAATTTATTTGATTTTTAGGAGATTTGGATCCCACCAAATCCAGTTGGGATCCCACAAAATCCGATGGATTTTATTGAGATAAAATAAGCCTCCACACTTTATTTTCAAAAATAAAGCATGGTACGTGAATTTTGTGAGATTTTTGCTACATCACCTGCAATTTCCACATCACCACCTAGTCAATTGCCATGTCACATGCTGACATCATCATTTTGACTAAAACTTTGACTAGCTCTATTTTGCTCATACGGACTCCATTCTTGAAACCGAAGATAGTTTCAGAATTAGCACGATGAGCACTATGACTTGGTGTCATTTTTTCTTGGATTTGAGACAATCAATTTTTCACCTTTTTGGACACCTGATTTACCTATTTGACCGAACCTTTGACCAAGCATAACTGGCACATACAAGCTCCTTTTGACGCGATTCAAATTGTGTTAGGATCATTTCACTTAGCTCTTTCCAATGACGTTGGCTTCTTCAGATTCTGAGAGTGTGATTTTTTGAGGTTTCTGGATCCTCCTGGATCATTCCTCCCCATTGAGAAGCTTTTGGATCTCCAAAAGGTCTATTTTTATTTATAATTTACGTGAGGGAATTTTTTCCTCACTTTCCCAATATCATCTATCCTTCCTTCTTGGAACCTATACATTTGACTCATCACAACAACAATCAAAATTGCACTGATATTGTTAAGTATATTAGCCATATACACATCCATATTCAGTGTTGCCACTACCAACCATACATTGCTAAAAAGTAGAAGGCTTAACAACAAAACTAAATTTGTGGACGAGAAAAAGAATGTACCAACATCATGCTTGTCTTTCATAACTAGAACAACCTTAGAATTAGATATTATTTTATGCAATGACACTTCTTGTGGTATAGACATAAGTGCCAAATTCTTGCTTGCATTAACTACCCTTTAAAATTGTCCCATTGTCACAAAAGATTTATCATTCTTAATTGGATGAGAATGCACAATGTATTCAATTCCTTCCTTAAACAAGTGATACTGATTATGTTCCCTATAGAAGATTACTTTTCTATCATATAAGTATGGGCTACCCAACACGATCCCACAAATATCAAGTGGAACCACATCAAATTCAACCTCATCTATAAACTTAGATGTAATTGCAAATCTTAAATTGCATTGCATTGTTACTCGCAATCTGTTATCATTGCACACCCAACCTAATGGCTAAGATTTCTTATGTGGCTTTGTTTTCAATCCCAACTGTTTAACAACTTCTTCTGAAATTAGATTAACTTGGGACCCACTATTTATCAGTGTATCAATCTTAGCGTTCTTAGAAATCACCCTTATATGAAATAATTCACATCTTTTGTTATCTTCAGGAACAAAATGACTTTTAGAAGTAGAAGCAAATGAAACATCAGTGGTAGAATAATTGCCAACAAAAGCTTTACCTTTCAAACCAACAACTGTTATATTTGTTTCATCATCAGAATCTGATCCAAGATCCTGAATGACAATTGCAGCCTTTTGCTTTCCTTTATGATCCTTAAACCACTTTGGCTTCAATTTTGGATGTAATTTCCAACACTTAGCATCTATGTGCCCATTCTTCTGAAAATGTGAACAAGTAGGCTTTTCACCTTCCTCTTTCTTCACAGTGGCTACTTTCTTCTCCTTTCCCTTTTTATTGCCTTCAGTTGGAGGAACAAATTCCTTCTTTGAATTGAAATTTATGTTCCTTCCACCTGCTTCAATATGGGTTTCTTGTACACACACTTCATCAAATTTAGATGGATTAAACATCAAGATTGTATGTTTCAAATGTGAATGAAAACCACTTATATATTTTAATAAAGTTTCTTGTGTATAAAGAGGAATTCCAAGAGTGAGTGCTTTCTTCCTAAACACCTGTGTATACTCTTGCACTGTTTGTTCTTTACCCTGTCTTAGATTTTTCCAATCCATAACAACTTGTTGCATATAAATGAAAGGATAAAATTGTTTCTTTAAAGAAGAAGTAAATTCATACCAAGATGAAATGATTTTACTGTGCGTAGCAAGATCATCTTGAATCTTACTCTCCCACCAAACCAATGCAGTGCCTCCCATTCTAAGGGTAGCTAGCTAGATTTTGGAAGAATCCTCCAAGATCTGTTGAACCCTGCAATACACTTCGATCTGCTTCAGCTAGTTATCTAGTTTTTCTGCATCCAATTCACTGTTATATATAGGCAACTCAAATTTAATATCCAATTTTAACAAAGGTGTTTGCGCAACTTGTTTCTTTTTAGAAGAGTTAGATGAAGAAGAAGACAATGAAGAAGATGAAGAGGATGGGGATGGAGGTTCAGGAGGGTCACCACCACCTCCTACTCCTTTACCTTTTTCATCTTTCATCGAGGATTCAACTTCCTTCTTCTTTTTGTTCTTGTATTCCTTTCTCTTCTGTTGTTCTTGCCTCTCTTGGAAAAGAACTTCCACCATTGACTTCATTTCCAGAAAAGCTTTCTGGAAAGCTTTCTCATCAAGCTCTATAGAACTTTGTTCAATTGCCATCTTTGATCGTGGAAAAGTCCTTTGTTTTCCAATCTCTAGGTTGAACTTTGTAAGTGTACCTTCTCCTTGCTTCAATTTCAACCTGGTTAACATTCACCACTTGCAATTTTCCTAGATTAAACTGCTCTGATACCAACTTGATTTGTAAACTAGGACGTTAAAGTTTTCCAAACTTAATCCAATTACAGATTAAATTCCTGATCCAACAGGAATGCATGATTATGTATCTTAACCATTGAAATTATGACAAATAAAGTTCAGTTATACTCTAACTAGATTCCAGAGACATAAGCTAAGAAAACTCAAAGAATCAAAATACTAAAAGAATAATGAAACAAAGAAGAAATAGAGAGATCACACTTGATAATGGAGTTCACTCAATTTGAGCTACGTCTTTGGGTCCACTTCTCAACATTGGACCACTTTATTAAGATTGCCAAGCACCTGAAAATGCCTTCTTACAACTCTCCAAGCTTACAATAGTCTCTTCACAATCTCACTCACAACTCTTTACAATTATTGGTGTAATATCACCTTGTAAAGTTCTCCAAAAATTCCTAAAAAAACATCTGAATTATCTCTCCACAAAAAAATGCATAAAGACTCGATCACATCACTTCCTTTTATACATAAATTTTGCATATGGGGTTAAAAACCACCATAATAAATAAAATAACAAATTAACCCCTCTCCTTTGGCTTTTATAATTATAAGCCTTACAAAAAAACACTAACCTGTTTATATAAAAACAATAACTTCCCCATTTTAAAAATAAAACAATAAACAACCCCTTAACAAAACATTTGAAATTTGTTTTCTAAGCCCTTGTCTTATTATATTCATGGGCTATTTTAGTTTAGGGGGTTTAGTTTAAAATTAAAATAACAATTTAATGTTATTTTAGGAGGTTTTTTTTTTTATGAGTTAATTTCTTTGATTTTTAGGAGATTTGGATCCCACCAAATCCAGTTGGGATCCCACAAAATCCGATGGATTTTTGTGAGATAAAATAAGCCTCCACACTTTATTTTCAAAAATGAAGCATGGTACATGAATTTTGTGAGATTTTTTCCACATCACTTGCAATTTCCACGTCACCACCTAGTCAATTGTCATGTCACATGTTGACATCATCATTTTGACTAAAACTTTGACTGGCTCTATTTTGCTCATAAGGACTCTGTTTTTGAAACTGAAGATAGTTCCGGAATCAGCACAATGAGCACTACGACTTGGTGTCATTTTTGCTTGGATTTGAGACAATCAATTTTTCACCTTTCTGGACACTTGATTTGCCTATTTGACCAAACCTTTGACCAAGCATAACTCGCACATACGAGCTCCTTTTGATGCGATTCAAGTTGCGTCAGGATCGTTTCAACGAGCTCTTTCCAATGACGTTGGCTTCTTCAGATTTTGAGACTATGAATTTTTGAGGTTTCTGGATGCTTCTGGATCATACAAGCATAAGGAATAATGTTGAGACAACCATAATGTTCATGATGGGCACACCAAGACCGATTTGTGATGTGGATTTATCTGCAAAGAAGTAATTTTGAGGAGTGAAGTGATGCATGTATCCATGTATATTGGGAGGATTACAAGGAAGAGGATGGGGAAGATTACATTATGTGGGTTCTAATTGATGCATTTAGGGACTCTTAATAGTCCTTGTAAGGAAAACAAAGTTGTCATAGTGCCTGGTTACATCATCAACTTATTGATCTCCCCATTTATTTGCTTCAAAAGGAGCAATATTAAACACTTGGAATCTAGATTGTAACTTTTATTATCCTCATAGAGGTTTACTTTGTCACGGATTTTGAAAATAAAAATATTCAATGACTATTATTTATTTATCTTGGCCACAATATTAAGTTTAAAATATTAATATAAATCAAGAAACCAATGGAGTGTCATTTTAAAATTTAGCCTACTCAATAAATTTCATAAAAAAAGGTAACATTTAATTCTATGGATATCCTCTCTGAGAAACCCATGGTCAGTAAGGAATTGGCCCCTAGTGCCCCTACTTTTGGAAAATTTGGGAATGATCATTTTGAGTCCCCTATTCAGGATGAAATTAATTCTGCTCTGAATAAGCTTAAGCCTTGAGGATTTGGTTAGTATAGCAGAAAAAAGTACGGATGGCCTTTTTACCATTCTCAAATGGACCTAGAAAGATGTCTGTGACTTGAAAGGTCGTGTTACTGATCTCAGCAACAAGGTTATGGATTTGGAGCAGAAGATCAGTTGGAATAGTAGAGATAATGATGAACAGGAAACTCCATTACCGAGGAAAAGACAACAATTACAGGAGGATAGATTGGCTAGTATCGAGTGTAACATGTCCAAGATTGAACAAAACATTAGGGCCACTGTTGCAAACAATCACAAAATTGCTAGGCATAACACCATCATCATAAATGCAATGGTGGAAAAGCTTGAAAAAAACAAAAAGGGTTTGCTGGTTGTGGATTTGGATGCAGACAGGGGAGGCAGCAGATCGACTGGTGAAGGGATTTCGACTCGTACCAGGGCAAACATTAAGAGGAAGACCCCGACTTCTTCACATACGGTTCAAATTCTCAAGCAGGGGTTACAGGACATGTAGAATGTTGAAAAGGAAGCTGAGGAATTACTGAACACCTTGGAGTAACGTGGTGTTTTGGTTGCTAGTTTTTTTGGGCGGTCCTTTTTTGGGCCCTATTGTCTTTTGGTGTTGTAGTTTCCTTTTTGGGACAGCTATCTGGTTGTTCGTACTTTTTTTGCTTATCTCTTGTTGTTTAAACTTCATGGTTTCAGGTCCCTATAAAACCTGTTTTTTCCTTTTCAAAAAAAGTAATATGTAGATTTTATTCTTGATGTGTAAGAAAGTTGATGTAATACCCCTCCTCTTACTGTTTGGATTTATTAATTTCTATGCTTTAACTTGATACGTTGATACTATGATGATACTATTATGGTTTGATTTGGTTGGTTTGAAGTTTCATGATGTTATTCCTTTAGTGGGCATGATCATTTGATGTGACATTATTAGTATGATTTATGATACTTAGTGTGTTGATTGGATTATTGTTTATTCAAATAGTGTTTCATTAATGTTTATATGTCAATATGATGGTTCTATGGTGATGTTATTTAATTCAGTATTATTTTATAATGCGATGGTTAATAATTAGTTATGATGCAGTAGTTAAGTAATCACATTATCTTATGATCAATTTGGTTAGAAATGTTAGTTCGTCATTGATATTGTAATTGTTAGAATAGATTAGGTGAGAGGACAGTGTAGCATCACTTGTTCACGAGTGCCCTGCTACACTGCAATTCCTTCTCACGATAGGATGTTTGACTATATATATATATACATGTGCTACTTGATGTTTATTTGGATGTAGGATTGTAGGAACAAGTCTCGATTCCACCTGTTTCGGCAAGAAAGGGCGAGTAATAAATTAACCCAATGGGTAAAATGTTGCAAAAGGGAGTAGGTTTGGAAGTGTCCCCGTCCCAAGTCCGTCGTCTTGTTGTAAGTTGTTGTGTCATGACTGAAGTTTTGTCCTTGTCTTTATGTGGTTTGACTGTTGAGTATTTATTTAATTCTTGGTTAGTGTTTAATTAATTAATCATATTTCATAAAATAACTAATTAATGTTGCATTGTTATTTGATTTAATTGTGAGTTTGTAAATGGTTAAATTTAAATATATTATAAATTAAAAAGTGATTTAATTAATTAAAAGTGCAAATAATTATAATTAAATTAATATTGTTGAGAATAATTAGATATTATCTTTTTTATTAATATTAAATTAGAAAATTATGTGAGGATAATATCTGAATTAAATAAATTATTTTAATTAAAATTTTAGATATGTGTGAGCTTTTAAAAGCTGGAAAAAGGACCAATAAGGAAGGAGGCTTTTTGGAAAAGAAAGCGGAAAAAGATTTATTGATTTTAATTAGTGATTTATTATTTTTATGAGAGAGGATTCACACAGAGAAGTTGGGCTCGGTTGTTTTGGATCTAGAAAAGAAAAAATATATATATAAAAATAAAAAAATAAGAAAGATAGTTTGGAGTTTTGAGGTTTTTCTGGGTAAAAATTATTGTGGTATTGGAAAGGAAAGTTTGTTCAGAAGAATGTTGAAGGCAGAGGATCAAGAAAAGAGAGCTGCAGGAGGAGATCGAGAGGAGGCTGCAGAAGGAATTCTTCATCAAGGCGAAGGACTCCAGGTTTTCCTTCTGTTATTAATATTATTATTATTCTATTGTTTTTATAAACAAAATTTGGCTTACTGTGCTTTCAGAAATTTCTTTGAAAGAAATTCTATGATTTGGAAACTTGTCTGTATTTAAACCTTTGAATTCTCTGTAGAAAAACTATAAGCAGAAACCCTTTAAAATTTACTCAATAAAATTTGGTTGTGAAGATTTTTGTTTTGAAATAAAAATCATTGTTATAGATTTATGTTATTTTCTTGATTTATTTTATATCTGGTATGAAGATCTAATTGTTTGTATTATTTATTGTATAAGTTGAGAAAATATGTATATACGCTTACTTATATAAAAATATGTTTTGATACAAATTAAACAAAACAAAAATATATGTGTTGTATATTCTATATATCAATCTGCACTGGTGAATGTCTGGGAATAAAATATAATTGTTAAAATTTGCGTGTCTGAACTTTGTACTTATACTACAGTACTGGATTCAAATGTATCAAAACATAAATAAATAAATTATATAAATTAATTTATTGGTTAAGCTTGTGAAACGATTTTATAAAATAAATTGCTTGTTTCGAATTTTCATGTTTTTATTTTGAAAACGAAATTAAATTAAATTAAATTAAATCGAAATAAAATTTAGACAAAAAAAATATATAAAAAAATTGTTTTGGGTGAGTGGACGGCCGCAGCCGTACCACCCACCAGGGCTGCACACAGTCCACGAACTGCGCACAGCAGTCCTGACTGCGCACAGCAGTCCTGACTGCTGTACGCAGTCACAAGGACTGGGGCCTCCCTTTGGGAGGTGCGCAGCACTGTGACGAGACTTTTGTCCCTTTTTGTTATTTAATATTTTATTTATTATAAACGGATATGTGTGATTTTTATTTCATTTGATTTATATTTAATTTTATATTATTTAATATACGGGTAATATATATATATATATATTTATCTATATATTACATATTATTTTATATATATATGAAATATATATTTATATACATATTATGTATTATTATATATATATGTATGAATAAATTAAGTGTTAATTTTTATAATAAATGTTATTATATTTGTTTTAATATATATATCTTATTTTTATATAAGTATATATATATGTGTGAAAGTGTATATACGGGTATATATAAATATGTATGTGTATTGATTAGTTATTTTTGTTGTTATGTTAGAAAGTAAGTTTGAAAATTTTAATATTTTGCAATATTATAGTTAATTAGGAAATTGGAAATAAATTTATTGTGTTCTGTTGAAATGAGTTTTCTCGTGTAATTGATTGAGTTATTGGGTGAAACTTATTATTCATTGTAATTTGGTTTTTATGGATTTGATTAAACGTAATTGTGATTCTTGAAATTATTCGTTAATTCTATTGTGGCATTTTCTTCATAGTGCTTTTGTGTCGTATGGGAAAGCCTTAGGTTACTTTACCTTTCGTAAGAGTTTAAGTTTTTGTTAAGGGCTTCCAAAAAAAAAAGTGGAATGTTTTTCTTTCATGTTTCTTTTATTCTCCATGTCGGGCAAATGGGGTTATGGGTCTATGTAAGTCTTCCAGAGAAGTTCTCTAGAGTGGGATGTTTTGTGTAGAGGATTAATTTTGTGAATCACCTTGGGAATGGTAAAGTTTTGTACTATGATGTTGTAACCGGTTTCCACGAACGGGGATTTGTGCCTCCTGAGAAATAGGAGAGGGTAATGAGATTTGTACCTCCTTTGGAAGGAGTGTGTTTTTGTATCTGGTTTCCTCCAGTGTTCGGAGTGAGTTTCCTTGTTTTGTTTCCTCCTTGGATTGGAGAGGTTATGTTGTCTAGTTATCTATTGTGGTATTGTACTTTGTGTGTTGTCGATAGGAGAGTGGCTCTTTGTGGGGGTCCGGCACACAAAGGGGCGCCAGGGTAACTCACTTAGAGTTTAACTAAGTGATAATCTAAAAGAATTAATGGGGTCTTTCACACTAATAAAGATAAAAGATTGTCTCTCTCGTGAAGCAAGTGAATGATAAGGCTCGAGATGAGATGGGACGCATAGTTTTGCATGAGGGTCCCGCGGCCGGTAGAGGCAAACCAGGGTAACCCAGGATGGGGGTCCGGTAGCCTAGGAAGGTTGAGCCAGGGTAACTCATGGCAATTTATGCATGACACTCTTCCTATGTCGACAGTTAATCAGTTATTGTGCGATGTTCATGATCTTTGTTCTCTGGAAGCATTGTAACCTCGTGTTAAGTGATATTGTGGTTGTAGTTGTTAAGTGACTTTGTGATTGTGGTTGTTAAGTGATATTGTGTTTGTAGTGGTTAAGTGATTATTGATTTCTCTTTGGTTATTGTTGGAAATAGTCTTTGATATTATGTCTTGAGTTTCATTGATGTTGTGATTATGACTTGTTGTTATGTTCTGAAGTGGTTTGTTGTCGTGCCTTTGGATTTGTCATTGTTGAGTTTCTAAGTGGTCTTTGATGTTAAGTTGTCTATTTGGAGTTAGTCCTTGTTATTGTTAGGCGTGCTTGGTCGGGGACCCTTCCTTGTCTACTCCCAGCACGGGGGTGGTTGGGTGGAACGTGCTTCACACCCCGTTGGGTTTCCCTTTCTGTTGCAGATATATCTTTGATTGTAGGGTTTTGGAGGATGTTGATGATCCAGTAATTCTTGGTACCAGATGTATGTTATACTTCAGATGTAAAGTATTCATTGATGTATTGTCTCCCACGTGGTGTTGGGATGACCTGGATGTGATTTGTATATGTAGTTATTGAGATGTATTTTCAATCAGTTGTATTTTACCATCATTTGGATGTAATGTATATTCAGGCCATGTATTTATTTAGGAACGATCATTGGTAATAGTTGTGTTAAGTTGTGTTAATTCTGTGGTAATATAAATGCTTCATATCTTTATAGTATCTTTCATTGTCTTATGTACATATGTTATGAATATGGTTATGGGTTAGTATAGTAATGTCACCCCGTGTACCCCAATGGAATTAGTCATGCAACTTAGTATATTGTTATATTAGAATACTTAAGTATGTTTATTATATTCTTAAAAAAAAAAATTGTTCTGTTGTTATTAGTTCCTTTGGGGTTCGCACGGCGGGGCGTGACAATTGAAGATAAAATATAAATCTTTTATTAAAATAAATATTAATATTCTCATATCTATATATTTTTTAAAATTATTAATATAAAAAGGTTGTAATTTGACTGGTGAAGATGTTGTAATATAAAATTATAAGTTTTTTTAATATGAATACTTATTGTCAACAACTACCCAATAGTACTGATATTGATACTCCATGACCAATTACAAATGATTTCTAATGATAGTGTTGCTACTTTGTTTTTTGATCCTTTATCTTTAGACTCCTGCTTGTGTATCTTAGAGGTTAGTTTTTTTCATATTTATTAGTAATCTTTTTAATCTCTCCTAAATTTTTAATGTATTATTATTATTTTTAATTTAATCTAATTTACAAAAATTATTAAAAAATATTAAAAAATTAAAATAAGAGAAATATATATATAAAATAACTTCTAAAAAATTATATAAAAAAATAACAAATATATTATAAAAACAATAACAAATACATTTAGATTATGTATCAATGTTTTCTTGTGATTTAAATTTTTTAATTAATAGATAATTTATATAATTATTTAATTTTAGATTTATTATAAATATATAATTGAAAAACAAATATATGAAAGAAAGTACGTATTAAAATGGTTAATACTCAAATTATTATCATGATTTATTAATTGAAATATAGACAGGAAAATAAATTAAAATAGATGATAACAAATATATGTTATTTGAAACCATAATTGTACCATCTAATATATTTTATATTTGAAAAATGTTATTCAAATATAACAAAAATGCTTATTAAAGAATAAAAGAATAAAATTTATGGAGAAAATATTTTTTTAAATATTTTAAAGATATTTCTTCTATTAAGCTATACAAAATTCTTTTTTACACCAACTTTTACAACATTCTTCTTCACACCAACTTCTATGTTAAGGTACTCAATTTTGTCTTGGAAAATTTGGTGCATAGATATTTTAGCCATATACTAACCACCATGACAATAGCATGAGGATATTTACCTCCACAGTGGATCTATAAACTTTCCATCACTTATAGACCTCCTTTCAAACATAAATTATAAAAAATATAATCGGCGTAACCATTGCACCTCCTTTGGTGCAAGTGTTAATATGTATATTGATTAGAATGTAATATATTTAGAATATTGAAAATAAATAGACCAACATTACATTACATGATAATTTTTTATAGATATATGAATTATTAAATTATTATTTATTTGAATGATTATTGTATGTTACTATAAAATTATTTGACAATTATTTTTTTTATATTGTTAACTATAAAATTTTTTTTATAGAATATTGTTATATTGATTATAATAACTATGTCAATATAATTATAACATATTTTTCTACTTAAAGTTGTTTAAGAGTTCTCTTATTAATATAAAAATTATCTTATGTATTAAAATTATTTTATTTACTTAAGAGTTATTTTAGTTTAGTATAATTTAACTATTTTATTTAAATTGTTTATTTAAGAGTTATTCATTTTTCCCAAGAGTTATTTAATGACTATTTTAATTAATTTCAAATTTTAAAATTAATTATATTTTTTTTAAAGTTGAGTAATCTTCAAAATAAATGGACAGTATAAATATTAATATATATTTAGAAAATATTATTTTTTATATTAAAAACTATAATTACATCAAACCTCAATTTAACACAATTAACAAACCAAATCTCATAGTCCACATTTTTTATAATTTTAATAATAAGTATACATATAATTAATTTCAAGAAGTAAACTACAACATATTGCTAACCATAGCACTTTCTTTCATGTATAGATAGTTTCATTGGATAATGTAAAGTGGTAGGAATATTTTTCTTTAGGACTTAAAAAGGAATAGCTATATAGATATTAAATCAAATTTTATTGTTTATAGAATCCAAGGAAAAATACAAACAATTTTTTTTTTCTTAGTTCAATGCAATTACATATCTTTATATATAATAGTGAATTTAATTCAATACATTAGTTGTAATATATTAAGACTCAATTTCTTCAGACTCTTCATCTTTAGAGTTTAACTCAATGGTACTAGAGGTAGTATGAACACATATGTATTCTTGAATAATGTCTTCAATCATACTTGGGGCATTGCAACCGCATCCAAAAGGCATGTCATGTATTGCAAATGTTTTCTTTTCCAATTTTGATCCTCACTTTTTTTCTAATTTGAATCAATCAATAGTTGTTGTGATGGTATCAATGTTAGAGAGACATCTTCAGTTTTCTTTGTATGTGTAGTTGTGTTATTTAATTGTGCCTATTTTCTTTACTTTAATTTTTCCTAGATCTATGAATACAAAGAAAGTATCATGTTTAATAGTTAGAGTGGTATGAAAAGAGGTTGTTTAGAGTAACTACAATTAAAAATGAGAATAATGTCACTAACACAATTTATACTTTTTAATAATGATAGTGTTTGATTGAAAGATAACATATTGAAACTTTATTAATACCTAATTTATTAATTTTATTTTACCTACTTTATCAATATTATATTCTAGTTGTTTTATTCAAACTAATCCTTGCTTATTTTTTGAGTTATCTTCACACTAGAATAGTTTTTTACAAATACATTATATTTTTAGTATACCATTCTTCTTGTGCTATATTTAGAGAAAATTATTGTTTGTACAACTCATAATGAGTGCTTCATAGTGAATTGGAATATATCAATTTATGTTAGATTTGAGAAGTATAATTATATGGATTTTTTTTTGGGTTAGTATGTTATTTTTTTTATTTTTTGAGTCTTCGTAAGAAAGGTGAGAACAAAAAAAAGAATTTTATGTATTATATGCAGAAACAATAAATAGATGATATATTACTTTAAATTTCTATAGAAAACAAAAATGCTAGTTTGAAAATTTAATGTATTTATATATTTAGGAATAAGCAATGTGAATATGATTTATAAGTACTTCATAGGTAAGATTGGAAGTATAATATATTTTGTTTTAGTAGAAAATTTATAAGATCAAAACTATAGACACAAGTCTAAAGTAGAATTTTAGAAGAGTTATTTGAGGAGAAAACAAAAGTAAGTTTATCTATAGTGCCCCTTCATTCTCACTTAGGATGTGTAGGTAGTCTGGCTAAGGAATTGGAAGAGGAAGATGGGACAAGAGCTTCTAATGGTACTTTTGTGGGTATGATATTACATTATGATTGCATTTAATTGGTGATGTTTTTATATAGATGTAGTATTATGTTTTGATGCAGTAGATTAGTAATTATTTCATGATGATATGAGGCAATCTGCATATCTTAGTGATGCTTTTTTATATTTGATGTTGTAGCTGTTAATGTGGTTTTGGTGAGGGGATGGTGCAACATCACTTGCTCACGGGCACCCTGCTACGTTGCAATTCCTTCTCATATTGTGCTTGTATTTGAATAAATATATTGTGCACAACATTATTTGTATGCAAGATTGTAGGAACTAAGCCTCGATTCCACCTGCTTTGTCAGGACAGGGCGAGCATTATAAAATCCCAATGGGCATGATGTTGAAATAGAGATGACAAGGAAGTTTCCTCGTCCAATTCTGTCATTCCCATTGTTGTGTCTGGCAACATCGATCATCTATGACCTCGTCTTCATTTTAGTATTACTTTGTGTTGGTCATTTATTTTTAATCTTGGTTTGTGTCATTTTTAGTTGATGACTTTGCTTGATGTTTCTTTGGTAGAATATTAATAAATAGTTGGAAGAATATTGCTAAATTATTTATTAAATTCAAATTCCTTAGGATGGATAAATTAAATGGGTATGTGTAGGATCATCATGGAAAAAATAGGCCCTTAAGTGGCAAAAAATTTAGAAAAATTATAGTTAGACAACTTGACATAAAAATTTGAATAAGTTATCTATATTATTTCAAAAATATGTAAGAATAGAATCTGTAGCAAATTGAATGTAGTTTATAAACTACTAGGTTTGTTTAAAAGAAAATAAAATATATTTGGTGAAAATTTGAAATTTCAATGTAGTGGTACTTAAATTTCAGGGAAAAAATAAGAAGTAGGTGTCTGTCTGACCACCCTAACCACAATAAAATGATAATATTTTATTATAATATTTTAGATATAAGTAGATGACTCATGCCTCGATGTGATGCATATTTTTTTGTAATTTTTTCCAAGTAAATAATTAATTATGATTTTTTTATTACAATTTTTTAAAAACATAAAAAATCGATGTCTAACCACCTTAACTTGGTCAAAAATTCATGAAATTCAAATTTTATTTTTTTAATCCTATAGTATGCCAAGCATAGAATGTGATGCATGTTTTGGATTCAAAAAATGTGATACCGTTTGAAAGGTATAGATGTTTTTCAATCAACCTATCAATCGAGACTTAAGTCATAATTTGAATAGAAAATGAATAATTACTTATTAAATTCAAAGTAAAGCATAATTTATATCAGTGAAAATATGAAAATCTCCTTTAAAAACCCTTTTCGTTTCATCAATTTTGGGTAAAAAAATAGTCGTCAGCCACATACCCATCATATTGCCACTTTTTGGCCCATCATGATCCTGCACATACCCAAATGTGGTTATTTAATTAAAGGCAAGTAAATAAATAAACTATGGAAATATTATTGTTTATAATTGTAAATAGTCATTTTATAAAATAGAATAATAAAATTAAATGATTTAATTGTTAAGTATTAATTTAGTGATTTAATTGTTAAAAAGTAAGTTTAAAATAAATATTAGAAATAAAGAGTTTTATTAATAAATTAAGAGATAATTATGAGTTTTAAAATTAAATTTAGTTTCATTAAATTTTAAAAGTTGCTATTAAATTAAATATTGTTTATTTATAATAAAGATAAATAAATAAATTATGCAAATAACATTAATTATAATTTTAAAATTGTCATTTTAGAAAATGGGAAAATCTAAATTAGTAATTTGATGTAATTAGTAAGTTGGGGATAAATAATAGAATAAAATATTTAAATAATGAATAATGTGTCAACTATGAGTTGAAATTAATAAAATAGAAATTTAAAATTTAAAGATTTCATTTAGAATAGAAAAAAAAATCAAGAACTTGAGAAAAAAAGAACAAGTAAATGTTCAGCTTGTTTCCAAAAACTAGAGAGAGAATGAAAAATTGCTATTTTATTCTGATTTGTTTTTGGGTTTTCGAAAATAGAAGAGAGTATTTTATTTTAAATAAAAAAGGAGTTTTCTTTAACGAATAATTTCTAAAAAAGCTTGAATAAAACTCTATCTATAGAAATCTTGGAGTCTCTTTTATTTTCTCTGTAAAAAAAATCCCCATTTCATACAGAAAACTATTTTGTAGTAAAATGATGAAGAAGCTCTGTGGAAAGAAGAGGAGGTTCATGAAGAGCCATGTGGAAAAAAAAAAAAGAGAGGAGCTTCATCAATTTGTCTGAACTGTAGGACTCCAAGTTTCTCTTTATTTTATTGATCTCTCAACTTGTTTATTAAACCAACATTTGTTCTATATTTTTCTTTGTAAAATTTTGATTGGGGATTTAGAATAAAATTGATCTCCTAAACCCATTTTATTTTATGCTGGAAAATTTGGGCATCTGATAAAGAAAATTATTATTGGTAGTTAAAAAATTGTAGTCTGTATGCCTATATTTTATTCAAGAGAAACCTTGTTGTTCTTCTGGAATATATATATATATATAGACATTTAAATTGTGCCATGTTTTAGCTCTGTTGACATTGAGATGAAGGATATGCAACACGAGAGGGATGGCTTTGGCCACACCCCCAAATCCCATATGATTTATTGTTTATGACTTAGGGTTACGTAGCAGCTAAGGGTTGTACACAACAATCTGAGTGACTACTATGTGCAACAGTCACCAGGACTGTTGTGCGCAGCCACCCAAGCCCGCAACCTTCTTGTTGAGGGTGTTGCCTTAAGGGTAGCCTCCATTAGATTTTGTTTTAAAAATTTTATTTTGTTAAAATTATATATATATATATAAATATTACACATGCTATCTACTGTATTTTGTATTCCAGAATTTAAATAGATTTAAAATAATTGGATTCTTCTTTATATTTTATAAATGGTTATATATATATGTTTGATATATACATATATATGAATATATATGATGATTTGGTGTTCTCATTGCATGATTATAGGCTGTAATTTATTAATTTTTAAAAGTCAAGTTTTATTTCATAATTTATGTTTTAAAAAGAAAAGAATAAATATATCATAGTATAAATGGAATGAATTAGTCACATTGTTAGTTTGCAAATAGAAAGAAGCAATTTTAGCATTTAGGAAATTTGATTTTCTCAAGATAAGTGTATTTGTTTTAGAAATAGAGTTGAAATACCATAATGGCATTTTCAGTTGAATTGTGATTTATGGTTTGATGGATTTCTTGTTAAAGTTGGATTTGCTTTTTATTTACCTTGTGTCAATTCTTTTGGCCTTTTATCAATGTGGGAACCTGTTATGTTATAGTACCCCATTAAGAGTTATTTTGACTTTTAGACTTCTAGAGGCAAGAGCCAGTTGATGAATAATTAATTTATCATTTGATTTAGTTTTGGAAAAGTTTGATTGTAATTGCAGTTTTGGTTCCTATTCATGGGTTGTACCTATTTCAATGTGTAGCTATGTATGTGAATGGTGGCAGGATGGTTTATGCCTCGTGTGTGCTTCATTTGAGATTTAGTACTTCTCTGTGTTGGTACACCCTTTTATGATTGGTTGATTTTTCAAGTCTCTGGTAGTGGTCTATTGATGTTATGTTTTGTGATCTATTGATGTTATAATTTTGGAATCTATAGATGTTGTGTTGTCTATGTATTCCCATGTCACTCTTGTTTGGAGTTGAGTCTTGTCGTTTTCTGTTTGGACATCCTTGGTTGAGGATTCTTCCTTGTCATCTCCTAGCATAGGGGGTGGGTTTTTCTAAAACCCACGTGGTCGAGTGGAACGTGTTATGCACCCATTGGGTTCCCCATCAATGTTCATATAGTGCAGTACCACCTAGATGGAGCCTGCTCTAGAGATTCATTTATAGCCATATGTTTATGTTGTACTTCAGTTATGCTCTTGTATGGATGTATTACTCCCACATGTGTTGGGAATTTTATGATGTAAACTCATGAATATGATCTTCATGTATTGTACTAGAAGTAGATGTAAAGTATAAATGAATCCTTGCAATCATGTGATAAAAGATAGTGATTATCGTCTTATAAGCATGTTGTACATATATGTGTATGGTTATTAAATAGAGTTGATCTTTTTTATAATGGTCTATCTCTTGTGTATGCTTCAATGTTATAGTTTGATGGATGAATGGGCTTAACTATTGCATTTTGGAATTTCATTTATCTTTTCATTGTGGGTTAGCATAAGTAATGTCACCTTGTGTACCCCAAAGGACTTAGGTGATTAACTTGTATTCATGTAATTGAATCTCATTCAAAGGAACTTAATATGCATATATTATATATTATATATTTTAAAAAAAAATTGTTTCATAGTTGTTGTCCTTTGGGGTTTGCATAGCCGGGCATTAAAACTTGGTATCAAAGTCAAGGTTGCAGCACTGGGATCTTTGGTTAATTTTGCTGCCACGTTCTGTTGTGGTGAGTCATTGTGTGAGAATGAATATAGTTCTACCCCCTTGTGTCATCTAGGTGTAGATGAGCATGTTGAGTCTTAGCTTGTTGAGGGTGACAGTCATGTTGTTTAGCATTCTATTGTGTGTCCCTTAGTTTCGAGTCTGTGTGAGGTCAAGGTGACCTTGGAGTTAGTTATAATGTCTTATCTTCACACATATTCTCTTTGAGTGTATGTTGTTGACTTGCTACTATGTGTATGCCTTTCCCTCATTCTACCTCTGGGTATGTGCACGATCATCATGGGAAAAATAGGCCCTTAAGTGGCAAAAAATTCAAAAAAATTAGAGTTAGGAAACTTGACATAAAAATTTGAATAAGTTATCTATATTATTTTAAAAATATGTAAGAATAGAATCTATAGAAAATTTAATCTAGTTTCTACACTACTAGGTTTATTTTTTTTTAAAGTCTATTTGGTGAAAATTTGAAATTTCAATGCAGTAGTACTTAAATTTCAAGGAATAATTAAGAAGTAGGTGTATGTCTGACCACCCTAACCACAATAAAATGATAATATTTTTTTATAAGATTTTAGACATAAGTAGAAGACTGATGTCTGGATGTGATGCATATTTTTATGTAATTTTTTTCCTAGTAAATAATTAATTATGATTTTTTTATTACAAATTTTAAAAAATATAAAATTTGTATGTCTGACCACCTTAACTTGGTCAAAACTTCATGAAATTCAATTTTTCTTTTTTTAATCTTATAGTATGTGAAGCATAGAATGTAACACATGTTTTGGATTCAAAAAATGTGATACCGTTTGAAAGTTATAGATTATTTTCAATCAACCTATCAATCAAGACTTTAGTCATAATTCAAATAGAAAATGAATAATAATTATTTATTAAGTTCAAAGTAAAGCATAATTTATATTGGTGGAAAGCTGAGAATCTCCTTTAAAAACCCTTTTCATTTCATCAATTTTGGGTAAAAACTCGTTAGCCACATGCCCTACAAATACCCATCATATCACCACTTTTTGGCCCATCATGATCCTACACATACCCCTCTTTTGATGTATGTGGGCGTTGATTGTATTCTATGTGATTTTAAGGCTATGTGTTAAAAATACATAATGACTAATGAAGGTTAGAAGTAGAAATGAATAAAAGAATGACTTTAGTGTTATCCTAAACTAATATTGCATGTATTCTTATTGAATTATATTATATAAGTATAAAAGGAATGTAGTATAGTGTAATCATACTGTCAAGTAGTGATTCGTTAAAATAATTATGATGGTTCCTTTATGGTTGGTGTAAGTGAGTGACTTAATCAAGTAACATTTATGAATATTGTTTAGGGTGAATCTTGGAAATTAATTTAACAAACTTTATTTAGTGTGTGCCTTGCAAAGAAATCACTTCTTTTGTCTCCTTGTGTTCTTCGATGCATAAGTGTAAAGGGAATGCTCTAGGAGTGCATTGGTTATTGAATGCTTATATATGCTAGCTAATTTTAAGTATTATGAAATGAATGTTGCACATGATAATTTTAGGAATAAATATGAGTTTTCAAAACTGTTTTCATAAGTATAAATTCATAGGTGAAGTTGATGAAATATTATTTGCATCAGTATATAGGGAAAAATATTATTGCATTGAAGTTCGTAGAGTGTTATAAGTGTGGTAAGAATGTTGCATTGTATGAGTGTGATTAGGTGCATGGGTTAAGACAATCTCTTATGTATTTTCTTGAAGTAGAAATTTAAATATTTTGATTTTATAAAAGTGTTGTATCTGGGATGGTGTGTAAAGGCCTTGTTTGATCAAATACATGTGTTACCTTAGGAGAAAATGTGATGGTGTATGTTCATTTAATAAAATCTTGGATTAATGAAAAATTGATGTGTTGTGGTGTGTGGTTGAATAACGATTCTTCTTACTTATTATTGAACCTAGTATGTAGATAAATGGTAATATTTTATGTTGAAAGAAAATGAATTTTGGCATGTATATGATGTGTGTCTATGTTAAGTGTACATTCCCATGCGAATGAAAATGTTATAACTTGGGTACAATGTTGTTTCATGAGATGAAAATGAAAATTTTCCTTTTGAGTGTATTATTATGAATGATGGAAGTAAATATGAATTCTATAATTGAAAGGCATTGATGTTTATCTTTGGTAAAGTTTATGATGTAGTAAATGGTGCTAAAATATTTTTTGTGAACCAAGAGGATTATAATGCTTTGGGATTAGTGTTGTCATTATGTGATGAAAAAGAGGTTATGTTTGTCTAGGAGAAAGTGAGTGAGAATTGTTTAGGCTTATGGTATTAATTCTAGCTTTAATGGAGTTGATAAAAGTGAACTTTGAACTTGAGGAAGAGGATAATGTTGATATTTAAGGAATTGTAAAAATGATTAAAGAGTTTACAATTTTGGAGGAAAAGTATGGAGGATGTTGGGAGTACTTGATTTTTATATGTGGCATCAATCATGTATGTGCATATGAGAATAGGGAAATTTTTTTTCTATGATAGTAGGTATGAATGCACTCCCTGTATTGTGGAAACCAGTATTTGTGTGATGTTTGTGTGTGGTGTTAAACCCATGCTTGCTTTGTGTGCCATGTGATGGTGATACTACATACCCATCCATGGGGAAACTACTATTTTCCTTAGTGTGGGAAGAACCATACCATTCATGTGTTGCATGTGTGTTACTGATTAGAGGCCAACCCATGTGTGGTTGATAATTTTGTCACAAGAGTAGCCAAAAGATAGTATTTTTTTTATGCTTTTCTTTTGGTTCTCTAAGTCTCCCAATCTATGGAGGGATAGTAGGTGCCATGTCACTCCAAGGGGTAGGGTGTATGGCGTATGAATAATGGCAGTGTGCAATGACCTTAGCTCGAACAATCCTTGCGGAGCATACCAACTACTTTCCCTCATGATGGGTCAAGCTACTTGATCCATATCGTGCCTTCAATTTATATGTAGAGAAAAAAAAACACAACCAATTTTTTTTTGTTAAAATTACAAACATGCAACCTAGATCAATGACATTTATGCAAGCACCTAGTCACTAACTGCATGCATTGAATGATGGTTAGCTAAGTCGTCACCCTAGAGAGGGGGTGAGTGAATTAAAAAAAAACATTTGTGTGTGGCACCTCACGCATGCCTCTTCAAGAACACCTCGCCAGCACTAAACTAGGTGGTGAAATATGTAATAACCCTCCTCTTACTGTTTGGATTTATTATTTTTTTTCAATGCATTCGTTTGCTACTTGTGACTATGATGGTACTGTTATTGTGTGATTTGGTTAGTTAGACTTTTGATGATGCTGTTATTCCATTAGTAGACATGATTATTCTATATGACATTGTGGTTGGTTATATTAGTTGATTTTCAGAATTATGATATGATGTAGTGATTTAATTTAATATGTTATGAGATGATTGTTAGTTAGAAATGTTAATGTATTGGTTATATTATAATTGTTAGAATAGGTGTGATGAAGGACAATATAGCATCACTCGTTCGCGAGTGCCCTGTTATGTTGTGATTCCTTCTCAAAATGTAGTGTTTTGATTTAATGCTTTGATGTTATATATATATGCACATGTACACAACTTCGTTTGTATGCAGGATTTGCAGGTACAAGTCTCGATTCCACCTGCTTCGGTAGGACAGAGCGAGCACCTATAGCCCAACGGTTAAATGTTGAAACAGAGGTGACGATGAAGTCCTCCCGTCCCATGATGTCAGATTGTCTCGTTTGATTGGTATTGTTCATTTTTGTAACTGTCGTCATTTGTGGGTTGTGTCTTGTATTTTATTGTCTTTCGATTAATGTTGGTACTTTATATGTTGTGGTGTATTCGATTTTAATGATGGAAGTAATTGTGGTTTTAATGTTAGATTTAAATTCTTTTTAAATATTTAGATGATTTTAATTATTTTTGAAAAATCATATATTTCAATTAAATAATAATTAAATATTAAATGTGACTTAATTATTTTTAATCAATTATCTAGTGGTGGATAATTATGAGAATAATTTATTTAAATTAAATAAGTAATGTGATGTGCAAGTAAAGTTGCAAAAAAAACATAAATAAAAACAATAAAACAAATAAAAGAATAAAAAGATTGGGTGAGCCAATAAGAATAGAGTTCTGAGTAAAAAGCTGGCTTTTAAAGAATGATTTTCTTTTAATTTTGACTTTTAGAGTTTTTGAAGAGATGGACAATATATTTTTATTTATTTTTGTAAGTCTCTCTCTCACACACACACACACAGAAGATTAGGGATTGAGAAGTTGCACAAGTTATTATGTATTTTGAATCTGAAGAGAATATGGGTTTTTTGATCTTTTGCTAATTTGAAGAGAGTTCTAGAAAGGGTTTGGGAATCTATTACTAGTTATTTTGGAGTCTTCTGAACAAAGGATCGGATTCGAGTTCGAGGGAAAAATTTTGTAGTGGAGATTTGGAAGCACGAACAGAGAGCTCTTCGAGGTCATCAAAATCAAACGGGCATCATCAGATTTTCAAATAAGCGTTGGACATCAGGTTCCACTCGTATTTTTCCTTCTCGTTCTATCTCTGTCATCTTTCTACTTCAAAGGAAAATATAAGTTATTAAATATGATTTGTGTGAAGAAATAAAAACTACTGTTTGAACTGAAAACTAGTGCAGAAATATTCAACTTAACAATAATAGCATTTAGAGAAAAATGATTCCCTTATTGAGAATAACACAGTTGAGAGTTTGTAAATATATATAGTTATGTATGAAGTATTTATTGCTCTGTAGTTTATTCTGTATGTTCACAGAAATTTGTACTCCCTGTGTTTAAATCACTGTTCTTATAATTGTATGTTTTTATATATATAAATATATATATTAAATATATATATATATATATATTAATTTAAACCATTTTGTTTGGTGTTCAAAAAGAATTTATGGACATTGTAATTTTCAAAATTCGTGATTCGTACCGAGCGAATGAAATGCTGTGTCGTTTTCCGTGCTTATAAAAAGAAAACGTATTTCTGTGTTTCATTTTTTTTATATTGAATTTTATTTTAATTTTAAAAATTTTTTAATGATGTCAAGCTTGGGAAGGGCCGGCCATAGGCCGCACCCTGCCCAAGCAGGGTACTCCTGCGCGCTGCAGTCCCAAGGACTGCTGCGGCAGTCCAAAGGACTGCTGTGAGCAGCAGTCCAAAGGACTACTAGGCGTAGTCCTTAGGACTGCGCGCCGGTACCCGTGCGTACCGGGAGTAGTCCCTTTTCTTTTGTAAAGTAAAAAAAATAAATTCTTTTAAAATTCTTTTATTTATTTATTTTAGTTTTAATTTATTATTATTCGTGTTAAATCTTATTTATATTCATATTTATTTTAGAATGTATATTTAGTTTATTAAATATTATAAGTATAATTATTTATTTAAAATTGTAAATTATAATGATTTATTTAATATCATTTTATTGTAAAATGTAATTATAATTATTTAATTTATCAAGTGTAGCTTTTATATTTTATTTAAAATGATTAATAATGCCTATATTTAGGTATTTAAATTTTGAAGGCATTATTTATTATTCGATTTGATTGAACAAACATTTTAAACAGAAAATAAGTTTTAATTTGTTGTTGCGAATTACATCGAGACAAATGTATTGGTTATGATTAAGACTTTGAACTTTTTTAATGATCAGTTTTGGGTGTTTTAATTTAAATATCTGTTTGGGAATGAAAGTTAATGGAGCAATCTTTCCACTGTAGTCTGAGTTCTTTTTATGTTATGGTTGTCTTTGTTTAGTGTTGTCGATGTGGGAACTGTTTTGGTTTGTGAAAACCTTGTTCCAGAGGCTTGTCATTTAGAGCGTTATTCTTGAGCTTTTTATGTGTGGAAGGGTTGAACAATTTTGTAAGACTTTTGATTATGAGTGATGCGAGAGGGTTAATGCCTTGCATGGTTCTTGTTTTAGTATTATGTTCTTTATGTTATAGTTCAACCCTTGCCTAGTTTTGATTATGTTAGGGGTCATAGGGAGAGTGGCTCTTCGTGGGCGCCGGCGCCTCGGGTAAGAGGAAGTGCTCAGGGGAACCCATGTAAGAGTAATTAAACAAGTGATAACCTAAAAATAGAATTTAGGGGAAAGGGTAGTAAAACACACAAGATAATTAAAACTGGATTCCTCGTCTATGCATTAGGGCTACCGTAGACTAGTGATAGACTGAGTAGGCCGTGGTCGGCAAAGTCGTAGTCTCGTCTTCATGAGAGATTATCGGCTCCGCATTAGCTACCCTATGGTGCCGGCGCCTCAGTTAGGAGGAAGGGCCAGGAGATCCATAGATGGGTGTCAGTGCCTCAGTTGGAGGAAGTGTCAGGGGATCCCATGAGAGCTATGCGATGACACTCTCCACTAGACATCCTTGTCCTTGTTTCTTGTCGCCTCTGGATATTGTTATATTTATGTTGTTTCTGACTTTAGGGCTAGGGGATCCATAGATGGGTGTCGATGCCTCAGTTGGAGGAAGAGCCAGGGGATCCCATGAGAGCTATGCGATGACCCTCTCCACTTGACACCCTTGTGCTTTGTTGTTGTTGCCTCTGGATGTTATCTCTTTATGATGCTTTTTGAGTTCTTGTGAATTTGGTTCATGATTGTTAATTGGTAGTACTTCATGTTATTGTGATGAGTTTCTTAGTTTTGACTTGTTATGTGATTTGTGAATGTTACTAGTTGTTCATCGTATGCCTTGAGTTGTACTTGTTTCATATCATGTTGTTGTTGAGTCGGTTTGACATTCATGGTCGGGTTCACTTCCTCATCACCTCTGAGCACGGGGGGGTGAGTTACTTGTAATTCACATGGTTGGGTGGAACGTGCTCCGCACCCGTTGGGTTCCCCATCAGCGTCCTGTCTTCTCAGCATTTCCGGTTGGAGTTGTACCAGCATTCACCTTGTATTTCATATTTCATTATTCTTGTATCAATTCCCATGTTGGGAAATTCAATGTAATATAATTATCAGAAATTGTAATGTAATATAATAACGATGATGTAATAGTTAGGCTCATTTGTAACTCTTTTAAGAGAGTTATCATGGATGTATTATGTGATGTTTATTGTTATCGCATCACGGTTATTGGATGTATCATTGTTTATGGTTATTATAAAGTTAATGGTTATGTTGTAATCTTTATCTTTACTTATGTTTAGTTGTTGCGATGTAACCTCGCATGCCCCAGAGAACCAAGTGTGTTAATGCTATGTAATATGTTATGTGGTTATGGTTTAATGTTATTGCATGTTTACTTTTATTATTTAAAAAAATTAAAAATTATTTGCATTGTGTGTGTTCTCTGGGGTTTGCACGACGGGCGTTACAAAATAACTAGGTTAAAACGAAAGGTTATAAATAATAATTTAGTAGTGCTCTTCGTATTATCATTGTTTATTATTATTAAAAATACATTAATGACATTAATATAATTCCCATAAAACAATATTAGTGTCGTTGCCAAAGTACAATATTTTTATTTACTTAACAAATATTTTATATTTAATAAAGACATAAATAATCCTTATACAAAAGAAACTATATAATAATTAAATTAACCTTGAAGTTATAATTTAAATTATTTTTAATAAATAAAATTTATGAGAAAATTATAAATAAAATAAAATTGATCTTAAAATTATAATTTAAATTATCTTTAATAAATTTAAATTATCTTAAGCAAATAATCTTTACAATAAAAAGGTATATATACAATTAAATTAATCTAAACTTTATAATCTAAATTATCTATATATAAATAGAGGTACTTTCTAAAGGGGAAGTACCCGTAGCTAGATTAGACTCTATTCAAGTATTTATTATAAATCTAAAAGGGTAAAGTTTGTATTTGGTTTTCAAAAAAAATATAAGGAGCCATAACGCATGTCCCTTAGTGAATTTTTAAAACAAGACATAGCTTCCAAGGAAAAAGTCTTATTTTGTTTTATTGAGGGTACCACAACTACCCATCGTTTTTAGGTGTTTTATTTTTTTTAAACAAACTTACGTTACTATATATATGCATTTTTCTTTGGCATATCTTATCCATTGGAAAGCTAATCAAAGTATGAATTTAAACGCTACGCATATTTTTCTTTAAGAACTATTTTCGTCCCCAGGAATAAGTTGAAAGCTCGTTCTCTTTAGAATTTCTAAGTGTACATATTTAGAAGATAGCCTTCCATTACAGTTATGCTGTCTAATGGCACTTTATAACGCCGATATTAGCATGGAAGATTTACTAATACTAGTAATAACTATTATGGCAGTTATATGTAGATTTACTGATCTATGTAACATGACTGACAACAGCCGAGGAATTAGCATTGGAGTAAAACTATTGTTCACCTTATTGAATTGTAAATTTATTTTCACTAAAATCTGTGCAATCCATACCAAATCTTTCGTACCTTTTTACAAGCATTTACTATATAGCTAAAGAATGATCTAATCTATAGCAATTAATAAGATTGAAGGTGATTGATTGCTAAGAGCTTCGTACACAAGAAAGGGAGGCAATTGGTTTACCTACTTCTCACAGTAATAAAGTTGTACTCGTTTTATTACGCTGAAGGCGTGTTCTATATGAACTTTCAAAGCTCATTATGTCCATCAACGGTTCACAAAATCCAAGAGGCCCTGCAAGGTGCTTCAATAAATCTCAGTCGTGCATCATTTTTCGTTATTTTTTCAGTTGTTTTCCCGTTGCCGTTTTTCCCTTCTCCGCATGCTTATTTACTCGCGTTACTTTTTTCGGCCGTTTTTCCGTTGCCCAGACTTTCTTTGGCAGTCGGATAAGATGGTTGTTGATTTTTCCAATGATCGGACGACCCAAGAACAGTAGTATCATAATTATTTCAAGCACATAAAATTGATGGCTCGCTCTGACTTGGTTCACTGTATACTGCTACGTAGTATCACTCGCTTGCGGGCACCCTACTACGCTGCAATTCCTTCTCACGATGTGCTTGTATTTGAATAATTATATTGTGCACAACATTGTTTGTATGCAGAATTGTAGGAACTAAGCCTCGATTCCACCTACTTTGTCAGGACAGGGTGAGGATTATAAAATCCCAATTAGCATGATGTTGAAATAGAGATGATAGGGAAGTTTCCCCTTCCAAGTCTGCCATTCCCATTGTTTTGTCTAGCAACGTCGATCGTCTATGACCTCGTCTTCGTTTCAATATTACTTTGTGTTGGTCATTTATTTTTAATCTTGGTCTATGTGTCATTTTTAATTGATGACTTTGCTTGATGTTTCTTTGGTAGAATATTAATAAATAGTTGGAAGAATATTTCTAAATTATTTATTATATTTAAATTCATTAGGATTGATAAATTAAATGTGGTTATTTAATTAAAGGAAAGTAAATAAATAAACTATGGAAATATTATTGTTTATAATTGTAAATAGTCATTTTATAAAATAGAATAATATACTTAAATGATAATTCAATTGTTAAGTATTAATTTAGTGATTTAATTGTTAAAAAGTAAGTTTAAAATAAATATTAGAAATAAAGAGTTTTATTAATAAATTAAGAGATAATTTTATGAGTTTTAAAATTAAATTTAGTTTCATTAAATTTTAAAAGTTGCTAAATTAATTTTTTTTATTTAAATTAAAAGATAAATAAATAAATTATGCAAATAACATTAATTATAATTTTAAATTGTTATTTTGGAAAATGGGAAAATCTAAATTAGTAATTTGATGTAATTAGTAAGTTGGGGATAAATAATAGAATAAAAGATTTAAATAATGAATAATGTGTCAATTATGAGTTGAAATTAATAAAATAGAAATTTAAAATTTAAGGATTTCATTTAGAATAGAAAGAAAATCAAGAAGAGAAAAAAAGAATGAATGTTCAACTTGTTTCCGAAAACTAGAGAGAGAATGGAAAATTTCTATTTTATTTTGATTTTATTTTGGGTTTTCGAAAATAGAAGAGTATTTTATTTTAAATAAAAAGGAAGTTTTCTTTAACGAATAATTTCTACAAAAGCTTGAATAAAAATCTTTTTGTAGAAATCTTGGAGTCTCGTTTATTTTCTCTGTAAAAAAAAATCCCATTTCATATATATAGGAAACTAGTTTGTAGTAAAATGGTGAAAAAGGTCTGTGGAAAGAAGAAGAGGTTCACGAAGAGCCATGTGGAAAAAACAACAAGAGAGGAGCTTCATCAATTCATCTGAAGCATAGGACTCCAAGTTTCTCTTTATTTTATTGATCTCTCAACTTGTTTATTAAACCAACTTTTGTTCTATATATTTCTCTGTAAAATTTCGATTGGGGATTTAGAAAAAAATTGCTCTCCTCAACCCATTTTATTTTATGCTAGAAAAATTGGGCGTTTGATAAATAAAATTAATATTGGTAGTTACAAAATTGTAGTCTGTATGCCTGTATTTTATTTAAGAGAAACCTTGTTTTTCTTCTGGAATATATATATATATATATAGACATTTAAATTGTGCCATGTTTTAGATTTGTCATCATTGAGATGAAGGATATGTAACAAGGGAGGGACAACTTTGGCCACACCCCCAGATCCCATGTGATCTATTGTTTATGCCTTGGGGCTGCATAGTAGCTAAGGGCTCCACATAGCAGTCTGAGTGACTGTTGTGCACAACAGTCACTAGGATTGTTGTGCACAACCACCCAAGCCCGTAGCCTCCTTGTTGAGGGTGTTCCCTTAAGGGTAGCCTCTGTTAGATTTTTTTTTATAAATTTTATTTTGTAAAAATTATATATATATATATATATATATATATATTACACATGTTGTCTACTGTATTTTGTAAATTCCTGAATTTAAATAGATTTAAAATGATTGGATTCTTCTTTATATTTTATAAATTACGTTTATATATGTTATTCTTGTTTATATATGTTATGTTATATATGTTTATATTTTATAAATTACGTTTATATATGTTATATTTTAAAGGGAGATCTGTTGAGCCTATCATAGAGAAAAAAAAATATGTTATTCATCTTGATCAATGCTTTCAGGTTGTTATATGTGTCTTGATATAGCTCATGCACATATACGAATTCTTTTATAATCACATTCTCTCCACAAATGGGATCGATCAATATCCCATTAGTGGGATTACTATTGATTCGACCAGCTATGTCAAGAGGACCATCAGGAGCATGTTTAGGTATGTCATTTTGTGAGAAAGTAATGACACTTGAGGCTGTCTAGTCAGGCCCTTATGAGGTATAGCTTTGATAAATTCTATCACTTCATTTGTGAGATGTTGTTCAATGTTAGTAATATTGTCATCATTCGTGTCTACATTCATCACATCGTTATTTGTTTCACTAGCTTTAGAAAATGAAATATTCTACTTAGGCATGGGATTTTAAAGATTTAAAAAATTTGATTAGGAGGAGCTATAGGCTTATTACCTTGATCATTCACACCTTCGATTAGTAAATGGTTAGAATCGATAAGGTCTTTCACAAGATATTTAAGATGATTACAATATTTTGTACTATGTCCATTTGTTTAATGGTAATGACAATAAGCATTTTTTTGAAAACCTTTAGGCAATGGTATAGTAGGATCATGTTCTCTAACAGGAGGTAAGGTAAGCATGTTTTTGTCAATTAGCTTCAAGATGATATTATGAAGGGTATCAGGTAAAGTAGTGAATTCTCTCTCCCTATCCCCGCAAGGAGTTCTCATTTTTATACCATCCACTTGATTATTATTTTTTTGACTTTTCTAAGGAGGATTTAATTGTAAAAATCCCTTATTTTATTTCTTGAATGGTTGATAATTGTTGTGAGTTGTCTAGATTCAACTTTTTAGGACGATTAGGGGGATTTTTCACATCACGACTACTAGTTGAGTTTTGATAGTTACAAAGGGTTGTACATAACTGTTTGAAGGATGGAAACATCAACATTTCAATTTTTCTTTGGAGTTTATCTTGTAAGTTGGCAATGAACATTTGTTGGAGGTCGCATTAGGAATCTTAATGTTCACTTGTGAATAAAGTGTTTGATATCTTCCTATGAAATCAATCACTTTCTCATCCTCTTTTTGCTTGCATGTCATTAAATCAACAAGGGTTATGTTGGGACCCATGTGAATATGGAAGTGATTGTACAAAAATAATCAATGAGTTCATTGAATGAACTAATTGAATTTTTTGTTAAAGATGAAAACCACTCTAAAGTAGTATCCTTTAAAGATCTAGGGAATAACTTAGCTAAAAATTTATCCTTGAAGATCAAATAACTACACAAGGTTGTGAAGGTGGAAACATGGCTTACATGATCTCCTTTCCAACCACATTTCTCAAAGAAAGGGACCTCTATACCTTGTGGCATTTGTGCTCTTAATATGTCAAGGGAAAATGGGGTGGACTTGATGTATTGCAAAGGTTGACCATTATTGTTCTATTGTAATGTTGCCACTTGTTGTTGAAGGGATGTCATGGTTTGCAAAAGTGAGTTAATGAGAGGGTCATTCTAGTTATAAGGTTGAGGGGAATAAGGTGGTGTAGTGTATGTATGTGGAGGGCTAGTGAATTGTAGGTTGCTGAAGGTGTATCGTTGAAGTTTTATTGTGTTTGAAGCATTTCCTATGAGAATTCCTATGGAAGTATATATGTTCTTTGTAGGTATGATTGTTGTGGTGGGTTGAATGGTAGTTGTGGGTTGAAATGTTGTTGTAGGTTGTAATGTTGTTGTAGGTTGTGTACTGGTGTATGTAGGAATGAATATTGGTATTGTGGAGGATGGGATTGGAATTCACCTTGGCTTTGAGTAAACTCCAAAGCTTGAGTGGAAGTGGTAATGGTAGGGATGGTGTTGGTAACAAGAGGCACATTGGCTGTATGAGCCATGGAGGATTGATTCTCAACACTGTCAAAAAGGGAGTTAGGAAACCCAAGATCCACAATGAGTGAGATATCATAGGATGACATAAGCCTCAAACTATGTCTTATAATAGTATTGTTAATAGGACACCAAGTTGTAAAGCTCATGCAAACCATAGAATAGTATTTAGGGGCAATGCAATAACCTAGAATGAAATTTTTAGAGTCTAAGCAATGCAATTTATTGATTAAAGAACACAATAAGTTGAAAACAAAATGTTCTAATGCAATTTTGAACTTTTAACAATGCACTAACATGAAGTAATTTAAGCTAAATGCAATGAAGTTGATGAAACAACAAATCAGGACATGTGGAGGAAGAATGACAACCTCCATAATGAAGTGAAAGCGCTAATTTATTATGATTCAGTGCATGGGAGAGAAGGAAATCTTAGTCATGATGAAATGGATAAAGATCTAGTACATCGATTTCATTAGATTTGATGGGACCAACGTCACTTTCTTTTTCAAGAAGAGTCTGCGGCACGCTTTCTGGGTGTTCGACAGAAATTGCTTAAACGAGACCCAAAGGAGTGGTATTACAGTGGGCTGACTATGGGTGGAGAAAGGAAACGCGTGGAGCCGAGCAATTTCCAGGAGCATAGAAAGAATACTAAAGCATGGGAAAGAATTGAAAAGGGAGGTTTAGTCCCTTATATGGAAAAGCTCCATGGTACGGATGTGCTGGACTATTTTGTCAAAAATTGGAAAAATGGAGAGATCGTGTTGTTTGGAAGGAATGTTAAGCTAAGTGAGGACTTAATTAGTGAAATAACAGGTCTCTCGACTGAGGGTGTTAAATTCTACCGTGATCGACGTTTCTCTGATGAAGCGGTTATCAAGTTTCCCAAAAAAGACAAGGAGAAAGTGAAGATGGTCAAGGTTGCTAACAGTTACTTTGATGTGGAGTCCATAAAATCTATTTGGCGAAAAGTTTTAAGAGTCATCATGGAATATATTACGGTTGATGGTCGTTTTACCAGATCCTATGGTTACCACTTTGCCATTTTGAATCATTTCCGTCATAAGGTTCGTATATCTCTGCCTTTCTACTTATTTTCCTCTTTGAAGAATTATCTCGATGATGTGGAAAGAAACCCTAGGAGGAATGCTATTATCCACCCTGGTCTTGTTAGGCTCATTTTTGAGCATTTTCAAAATCTTCCTGCACTGCCTAAAACTATAGAGATTGAAGAGTTGGATGATGAGGAAACTGAAAGTAGTAAGGAAATTGAGCCCCGGGCCCCCCTGCTTGTGCTCCTATTGGCCTTGATACCTTTGCTCCCCTGTCTTTGTCCGGTCGGAAAAATCTAAAAGTTCCTGCCCCATTGTCTTATCCTATACGACATCCGCTGCCTGAGGACCCTAGTCCGGATCTGGCTCCTCTGCATTGTCTTAACCCCCAGCCATCTCCTGGGTGCCCCACTCCGGGTTTGTCCCTTGGTTTTAAAGGTAACCCTATTATGAAACTTGTTTCGTACTCTGGAAATTCTATGGAGATCATCTCTTAGAAGCCCTTGGTTAGTAAGGATTCGACCCCTAGTGCCCCTGTTTCTGGACAAGTTGGGAATGACCATTTTGAAACCCCTATTCAGGATGAAATTAATTCTGTCCTAAAAATGCTCAAGCCTAAGGATATGGTTAGTGTTGCGGAAAAAAGTACAGAGGGTCTTTTTACCGTTCTCAAATGGACCCAGAAAGAAGTTTGTGATTTGAAAGGCCATATTACTGTTCTCAATAATAAGGTTATGGAACTGGAGCAGAAGATCAGTTGGGATAGAAGAGTTAGTGAGGAACAGGAAATTCCTTTACCGAGGAAAAGACAGCAACTACAGGAGGATAGATTGACAAGTATTGAATGTAATATGTTCAAGATTGGACAAAACATAAGAGCCACTATTGCAAACAACCACAAAATCACAAGGCATAATACAATCATCATAAATGTGATGGTGGAAAAGCTTGAAAAAAGTCAAAAGGGTTCGCTGGTGGTGGATTTGGATGTGAACAGAGGCGGCAGCAAATCGGCCGGTGAAGGTATCTCGACTCGTACCAGAGAAAACATAAAAAGGAAAACCCCGACTTCTTCACACACAGTTCAAATCCTTAGGCAGGGGTTACAGGATATGCAGAATGTTGAAAAAGAAGCTGAGGAGTTACTGAATAATTTGGAGTAACTTGGTGTTTGGTTTTCTGGTTTTTTTGGGTGGTCCTTTTTTTGGACCCTGCTGTCTTTTGTTGCTGTCGTTTCCTTTTTGGGACAACTGGTCGGTTGTTGGTACTTTTTATGCTTATCTTTTGTTTGTTTGAACTTCGTGGTTTCAGGTCCCTGTAAAACCTATTTTTTTCCTTTTCAAAAACAAATCAGGAAACTAAAATAGAAAGCTAACAACACACAAAAGATAAAAATTGAGATTTTAATGTCTTGAAAATGTAGAATAGTAGCTAACAGGGACTCATTAAGCAATAAGGGTGAATAGGTCCTGGTCAAGTTTTTCTAAGATGTTTCTATGGATTTTAGAGTGAATTTTGAGGCTTTTTTAGTTGCCAGAAGGTTCACATCGAACCTGATCAGGGACTTATTCACCAGTAAAGGTGAATGGATCCTTCTTAGGTATTTTAAACTATTTTTTAATGATTTGCAAGTTCTTAGTTATATCTTTCAGTTCCAAGTCTGAGACAATGACTTTCAACTTTAGATTTTTTAGAAATTCAATGTAAAAGTGCAATGAAAATGTGAAATGCAAGACCTAATTTGAAATGTAATTTTGTTTTTATTTTCAAATGAGATACAAAATGACTAATTTTTTTAAAAATAATTTTTAGATTTAAGAAGTTCAAAACAATGAAAATCTTTAAACCCTATATGATATGCAAGATTTCAATGCAAAACAAGCAACCATAAATGAAATTTTAATTCAATGCAAATGTAAATGTAAATGAATGGAAAACCTAACTTAAGATCAATGAGAGACTCCAAAAATCATAAAATTCCAATGTTCAATATGTTGGGTTCGCCAAAGAATGTGAAGGGGAAAAATAGGGTAGACCCAAATGCATGAATAAGAGGATCTACCACTAATTTTTATAAGATCCTAAACTCTCAAATTATGTAAAATAAGATGCAAATAACAATAAAAAATGCTACCTAACTATTAGAGGAACTATGGGGGATATTTTTAGAGCATAAAAAGTTGTGTAGTTGGCCAAAAAGTTATTGTTTTTGAGCTATGGAGGACTCATTCGCCTTCAATGGTGAATGGGTCCTTTTAGGGTTTTGGAAAACTAATTTTAGGTTCTTGTTCCTTGATGTCTCCACTCCCAAATTTTCTATCATCAAGTTCTAGAAGTTGGTATGCAATTTTGTAGAGCTCTTTCTGTGATCTTGTACTTTGAATGACAACTTCTACAACTTTGCAACTTTAACAATTTTGCTCCAAATCTTGCTCAACTTGATCTTCAACCTAAAAATTTTCAATCACACACTCAAGGGTAGGAAAAATTGTTGTTTTTAGTGAATAGGGGTTTTCCTCAGTCAAACCCCTTCTAGGTAATCAAACCAAATGATGAAATGATGAAATGAAGCATCAAACATGAAATAATGTAAATGATGTCACCTTGGATGATGTTTTGTGAAACAAATTTACAAACTAACATTTAGTGTCCATGAAGAATGTAGATCTTTGATGTGAAGTGATGCTTGTAAGTAGATCCTCAATGCAACATTAGTTATATTAGCACAACCACATGCATGAATGTATTAAACCCTTGGCATGATGATATGATCTTGAATTGCTGCAATAAACACTTGAACTCTTACTTTAAATGCCTTATGAATGCTCTTGATAATTCTTGATCACTTGAATTGTTGAATACTTCATAAACTTGCTAGGTGAAACAATGTGAATTAACCCCTTATTTATACCAAATTAGGAGATTAACCCCAAAATTCAAAGAATTAAGGTTGACACCAGATCTAGAAACAAACATTATTAAAATTCCCACTAGAATGAAATTCAAAAAGGGGGATCTTAATGGGTCTTGGCTCAATTTACCAGGACCTAACCCTAGGGGATTGAAAGAGGGATAAAAACCCATTCCAAATCATATGAAAAAGGGGGGTCCTATTAAGGGAGGACTCATTCACCATCAAGGGTGAATGGGTCCTGGCTCAACTTACTAGTACCGAACTTTTCCCAATGAAATATTTTGTTAATTAAATTATGATTGTTGAGATATATCTTCAGGAGCTGTCAAAATTAAGGCCTAAATTTGAATTAAAAGGGCCTTAATAGCTCCAATTAACCTCAATTAATTAAGACCACCTATATAAGTGTGAAAGTGATTTATAACACTTTACAACACTTAAACAAGGGACACATTATGTACATTTTATTCAAAAAGGGCCCATAAGACTTAATTAAGCAAATAAACCCTAGAAAAATGTGAAAGTTTGTTACAAAACTTTACAAAACCCTTGTAAAGGATCAATTAAGGCATGTTCTAGTCAAATAAAGGTCCTAGAATAGTGTGAATGTGTACAAAACATTACAACACCACTCCAAGACATCATTAATTTAATTTTAATTTCATTTATCAAACCAAGTAAGGAAACTTACTTTTTTTGTTACTACAGTAAATAAGAAAATGATAAAAATAATTCGAAGCTTCCACAATACCTAATTAGTTTATTGTTAATGATAAATTGACTACCTTGATTAACATTAGATTATATGGATTAATTTGGGAGAAGCAGAAGTTGGATATTGTTGTCATGGATAAATACATCGTATTATCATCTTTTCTACATCATATCCAACACCTCAAAGGTCATTGTACCCCTAAGGATATGGGGGCTTGAGAATTCAACCATTATTTTCTTGATATATACACTACACCACATTGAATCTAGTGATCTTGTTGGAAAAAGCTCTATTGGCAAGAAAAGTGAAACTCACGGGCTCAAGTTTTGAGTTCCAAAGTCTTTCAAGTTGTATTCATATCCTAGTGATTACATCAAGAGAAAAATTAGAAGGTTTGCCACTTTCAATAATAGATTAATGGCTAGGGGGAATAATTAATCCTTCAATGTGCAATTTCAATTACCTTCCCCATCAACAATTAGGGGTCAGAGTGAGAATATTTTAAGGTAAAGAATAAATTTATATTTTGTTACTTTGGGGAAGACCACTATTGTATATTTGGTGGATTATCTCATTGACACAATTTTACTTGCTATTATTAGTGAGGGTTGTAGTTATTGATTTGAAATATTATTGAATGACTTTATTTTTCCCATTTTTGTTTCCTCTATACTTTTTGGTTGAAAGTAAAATCCCCATTATATGAGGGATCTATCCCTCTCAAATGCAAAGGAAAGTAACCCATTACATGGTGAATCCTCCCACTATTGTAAGTTTGTGTCATTACTTGGTGGTTGAGTCAAGTAGATAAACATAGAAACTATAGCAACTAGTTTAGTAACTAATAGTTTTTGGTGACAATTGGTTGTACTATAGTAGGTACTTGTGAGCTTACTTTATTAATCTGAAATTCATTTTAATGATTGTTTATGCATATTTGAATTCATAGTTATTGGATATGTTTGTAATTATTTATAAAAGTAAGAAAAAATTATAGTTGCATTTTGGGATATGTTACAATATTATGAAATTGTAATGAAAATATACACATAACAATAGGAACATTTAAAAAATAAAGATATAACGGTAAAAACATTGATATTCAAAGCCACAATAAAAATATATCAATTTTTTTATCGCTAATGCTATTCAATCTTTCAACCTACAAAATAATAGCTTTGAGGATAATTAAGTATCATAGGAATCACTATTGTAGTTAAACTTGAGGAGAATGGAATTCTATATGTATGGGACCATGGTAGAACTAGAAAGATAAATTGTTTTAGATACATAAAAAGGGGAAGATTGTTTCCTAAATGTGTATTTGGGGATCTCAATTGATTCAAACTGTAAAGAAAATATCCTATGGCCTTGTTAAAAGTCTTAAATAGTTTTAACTTGTCTATGGACAAGCAAGATAATTAATGTGTGGGAATGTTGACTTAAAATATTAACAATGGGAAAGTGGGTGCATAAATGGACATCTATGTTGGAAGTGGCATAAAATATTTAGCATAGAGAGACACCTTCTTGGATGATTGATGAACAATTTTCTCATGAGTAATGTAGTAGGACAATTATTAAAAAAGGAGTGTCAACCCAATCCAAGAATATGAGGGCCAATTCTATATGCTTTCTCAAAGAAAAATATCAAGCAAGTAATGTCAATGTGAAGATGTTATATATAGATAATTTAAAAACAAATCTCAAAGAAAAATCTCCAGCAAACCACGTAGCAGTACAATTATTAAAAAAGGAGTGTCAACCCAATCCAAGGATATGAGAGACAATCCTATATGCTTTCTCAAAGACAAATCTAAAGCAAGGAATGTCAATGTGAAGATGTTATACATAGATAATTTAAATGAAGTGTGTGAGAGAGGATAAGAGAATGTAGTATAAAATATGTCAACTATACTCTTGAACACCCTATATAGATCATTTTAATGACTCATGGATGTAATATCTTTAGAATGAATAATTTTATGATAGAATATATCTTGATGAATTTTTTAATGACACATTTGAGTTATCTTTAAGGTATCTATTGTCATCCATTCCTAAAAGAAATGATCTATAACTAAAAGTGACTTAGAAGTGTGGTAATTGTATGAAAATGAGCATGGCAACCACTACCTTCTCACATGGTGACTTACTTGAACATGAAACATCTAATGAAAGGATCTAGTAAGGAACATAGTGCTACACTTTAGGTGTGCTCTTGAGGCTTTCTAGTGCTTAGGTGATGGGCTACTATGACATCTCCATCATTTTGGGTGGTCTCTAGTCTTTGTAAGATTGATGACATTGTCATGTGCCAACAAGATCATCCAATAATAAGTTAGATCTAGAAAAAGGATATGAAAATCAATATAATAAGATTTATAACTCAAAACAGAAGAGGGACTCCTCGGGTAAAACCCTAGGTGCAATGAAATCATAATTTCATCAAAATGTAGGGTAAATATTAGATACATCTTATGGCAAACTTAGGATCTAATTTAATAATATATCTAAATTAATATTAGTTAAGATAAGTGTTAATTATAAATCAAAGTGCTTGCAAGGGCTTAACTGTATGTCTATTTATGAATATCAATTCAATAGGATTTACTTTATTTTTCACTTAAAGAATAAAATAAGACTTCTAAAATTAGAGTTGAACTTGTAAAATTGTGATATTAGAGAAATAGACTTGCGTTGGACTAGGTTACACCTAGAGTCTATTAAACTTGGACACTTTTGTTTCATAAAATGTCCTTTAATTTATGTTTCGTCGACTTATACTTGTGTTTGAATAAAATGAAATGTTTAAAATCATCTTGTAGATTTTTTATAAATAAAAAGTATGAAAATTCTTTCATAGTGAATGAAATCCGTTTGGCTCATTTTAGACACGCAGGATAAAAATACAAATGCCTTATGTAACATTTGTGAATAATGACACAAACGTACATATCTACGCAATTTCCCAATACGTGAATGCGAGAATGTAGCGAAGATATTCTGCGCTTGTTATGGGATTGTCAATAACGCATGCCGCGGGAACCTTCTACCGAAATCATCGGCGCGAAGACTCAAATCTTGAAGTCAAGTCAACAATTATGTTCATTGCTGTTTGTCAAGACTGGAAATTTTAAAACAAATCATTGTCTCCAATCCATCAAAAACCTTCAAGTCCGTCCACCACACGCTGCTCATTCCTTTATATCAACCATTCATTCGTTTCCTCTTCACAAGTTATCATCCTTCTCTGGATTCGTTCTCTACTAAGACATGACAACGCTTCATCTTTTACTTTTTCTGCTATTGGGCTGTGGCGTAGCTCAGAGCAGTAAGCTTGTAAAAGTTAGTACCTCACTATTCAGTCGCGAGAACATAGAGGAGGACTGCTCCGCGGCCCAGCCAAGGAAGTCAAGCACGAGCTTTCCTCTGATGCACGTCCAAGCCCGGTGCTCCCCTTTTCGCAACAACAATTCAACGTGGCTGACCACGATGTTGGAGTCAATAAAGGGCGACAACTAGCGCTACCGCGCAATAACGCGAGTAGCGACCACGTTCACTACACAAGAAGACGCCGACGTTCCTTTGGCTGTGAAGAGCGGAAACTACATAATCAATCTGGGCTTCGGTACGCCCCAGCAGAGCTTCTACATGTCCCTCGACACAGGCAGTGACATCTCCTGGATTCCCTGTGCGGCCTGCGCTGATTGCGCAGGTGACGTGTTTGACCCCTCCAAGTCATCCACCTTCAAATACCTCAGCTGCTCTTCGGAGACGTGCCAGGCACTCGGCAGCAGTCCAGACTGCGGGAATTACAACTGCAGCATTACGCAGACCTACGGCGACGGATCCCAGGTGAAGGAACTGCTCTCAACGGACTCGCTGGCCGTGGGCTCGCAGTCCATGCCGGGCTTTATTTTCGGCTGCGCCAAAGCTCGGCAAGGGCTTATCACATCCACACCCGGTTTGGTCGGCTTTGGCAGGGAGTCGCTCTCGTTTGTTACACAGACGGCCAATCTATTCGAGAAAACCTTCTCTTACTGCATCCCTTCTTCTGCGTCCACAGGTTGCCTTGCACTCGGTAAAGCCGCTCTTTCATCTTCCGGATTGCAGTTTACACCCCTGTTGACGAACGCTGCCAATCCTTCGTTTTATTACGTGGGGTTGAACGGAATCTCGGTTGGCAAAGATCGCGTGTCCGTGCCGGGGATAGAGCAGTCGAGCGGAAAAGGGACAATTATAGACTCGGGAACCGTTATCACTAGGCTGGTGGAACCCGCTTACAGTTCTGTGAGAGACTCTTTCGTCCGCCATCTCTCAAATCTCAGTCGAGCCGCTTCGTACTCGATCTTCGATGCGTGCTTCAATTTTCCTTCCGGGGAAGTGGAGGTGCCTCAGATCACGTTGCATTTTGATAATAATGTGGACGTGGCTCTGCCGCCGGGTAATTTTTTAGTCCGCGCCAATGTGCAGGGTTTGGTGGCATGCTTGGCTTTCGCTCCTCCTCCTGAAAGCTCCTCGGCTTCCATAATATCTATAGTAGGAAGTTACCAGCAGCGTAACTTCCGAGTGGTGTATGACATTCCTGGCTCTCGACTTGGAATCGCTCCTCAAAGCTGTAAAGGTTGTTAATGATCACATCTTCTGCTACGCCGCCTCCAAACTTTTTCGACAGCGCTATCTTTGCTCCAATAAACTTGTCTTTACATAAGGGTAGTGAGGTTACATCCATAATTAAGGCTATAGTTTTCTAAATAACTATGATTACTTCAATAAAATGCCTTTACATGAGGGTGGAAAGTACGTTCTAGTATTGTAATTATCAAAATATTTGTGTTGATTTAGAGGCAGGTTAGTAATAATTTGAGATCAATATATTGCTGCAACGTAAATTTATCATAATTTTATAAGTATTGATTTGACAATTCGATGGGAACATTTTATTTTCATTTGTAATGGTATTTTGTCAATTTGATGACAACTTTTTTTTTCATTTGCATTGGTTTATGTTTTAAATCTGTATGCAAATATTTTATAATCATATAATACTTTATTTTTTTGGAAAAAATATAAATTTGTCTAAGTTCATTTAATTCCCTTATTTATCATTTATTATTAATTGTTTAATCCAACCACATGCAACTAGAATTTGCATGCACAAACACATGCTTTCTAACATATTAACACACATATTGTTTCCTATGGGCGTAATCTTTGAACCTCCTTTAGGTGCAAGTGCTAGTAATTAATTAATTGATTAGTTGATTTTAAGTTGCAAGTTTTATTTGTAGTAGGTTAAGCTTTGACTAGCACAATCTAAGTTAAATTTGTTCCTCATAATAATTAATTGATTAATTGATTTAAAGTTTGATAGCAAAATTATCTTTGTGAGAATAAGAATTGTGATAATTTCCATTTTTTGATTTGATTAGTTGATTTTAAGTTTCATATTTAGATTCATAGAAGTGTAGTTGAAATTGACATTGTCAATAAGAAAATTATTATAAGTTGAAATTTTTATTATATAGTAAATAATTTAATATGCTAATTAAATTATTAGCTGATGTCAGTATTGGCATGGTGTGATGCTTTATAGGTGGCATTGTTGTTCTTGCCACCAAGGTTCAAACCCCGTTGGGGTGGTATTGTTGTTTGGTTGTATCTGGTTCATAGCTTCGGTCAAAAGTGTTTACCTCTTGAATAAAATAAAAAATAAAAAATAAAAAATAAAAAATAAATAAAAAAATTATTAGCTGATAGGCTATTTATTGTGGGCACAGTCCATCGGAATTGTCTCATGCCTAAGAAAAATCACTTGAGAAAAATCCCGCCCTGCATTCCTAACACTTGGAAAATGTCGCCCAAAAAATTGCACTTCACATGCCTTTATCCTTATCTCTATGGAAAAAAACTAAAGTTAATAGCACCACCTATGCTAAACTAAAAATAACAATGTCCGATATGCATTAAAAACTGAAGTTAGCAGCACCTCCTATGCTAAATTGAAAATAAAAGCATCGCCATTGCTCTTTAAAAGCTTTCGTTTAGGAGCAATTGAAGGAGATAGGTTTTGTCTCATCTAAATATTCTGCTGTGTTAGGGTTTCATAAAATTTTCCTGCAAACTTCACTCATTTTTTCTCATCAGCATCATTCACACGACAACACAATTTGTGCAAAATCTAGAGGTAAACCACTTGCCATAGTTTTAGTGAATTTTACTCTTTTGGAATATGTATGCAGCCAAAAAATAGTTTTGTTTTCTTTTGTTAAGGTTTATAATTAAATGGTTTGAAATCCTATGGTTTGAAGCAAAATCGAGACATCATCTTTGTGTTTATTATTTTTCTTTAAGTACCCTTTACAACACCGCTTCAGATTTGTACAACTGTAATTATCATGCTTGCTCACATTGTTCACCCCTCAGTCCCCCTTGTTAGTAATGCTTTAGCTGCAGATGAAGATCAATTTGCTAATGTGTAATAGGGTGTTAAAATTTTAAAGTATATTATATGTTCCATGCTTTATTGCTTATCTATTCAAACAATGAGTTGTTGGGTTTTTTTATACAATTTACTTTGTTATTTTATTGCTCTTCCATACTATTTGGCAAACAGGACTACTTTGTAAGATTGACAATAAGGAGGAGGGATGGGAGATCGATCACAAGATCATTCACACTTTACAAAGACCACAATCTTAACCATACATGATTCTTGCAGTCATACTCCCCGGTGTATTCCATAATGTATAGTCAATTTCACAAAGAAACAGTAATACCTAAGCTTATACTTATCAAGTTCATTTTCAAGAAGATGGCCCTAATATCACTAAGAGGGATCATGAGTTATAGTAAAAAATGACAAAGCTTTCTAGCCAGTCAAGATTAACAATACAGTCAAACAGGGATCAAAACACTTCTGATAGTCTAGGTCAGAATACATTTACATGGAAGATTTGCAAATAATTGCAAGCATGTATTTGTTGCAAAAATAAGACAAATGCAAGAGAAAGTCTAAGCAGTCGCAAGTCTATTGGTGAAATGTTTCTACATAGGTCTTCAACCTGTGCCTGAGGGTCATTTACAAATCCATCCCAAATGCCATTTTCCCCTTTCTTGTGGCTGAGAGCATTGAGTAACGACTACCCAGTATCTCATGGATTTCACGTGGGATTCATGTGTGTTGGAAGAGTAAATTAATTATCCACCAAACAAGGTCTGTCGGCACAGACAACCAACCAACCAAGAATCAAACCAGCTATCCAACATCATCTTCAGCTGCCTTACGTCGTCCATGCCTCTTATCTCACCTGTCCACCATAACTGTTGTAGCTAACTCTGATCTACAGTGGACATAGTATTTATGATGTATTTGGCTATAAATTGAACCAATGAGAAGATAATATCAGAGCTCAATTTAGAGTTTTACTCTGTTTTGTTCTTCTCCTCTGCTCCATGTTTCTTTTCATGGTATTAGAGCCGATGGTGAATCTGTGAGAAGAAGTTTCTCCTAGATTGTGTGTGCAAATTGTGGGCACCAAATTGGAGAGTTGAAGACCGCAGTCTTTGGAAGGAATAAAGAGCCCAGAGAGATTGTTGGCTTTTTGGAACTCAATTGCTGAAGACTAGGATTGATGTTGCTGCCTGTGAAGAAATTCATTCTAAAAGAGTGATTGAGGAAGCTACTGAAGCTTGTTTGAAAAACCTCACAATTCTAAGTGTGAGGATGTCACACCCAAGGAGGTGTTCGCAACAGACTGGAGTTGCAACCAAAGGATGTGTATGTTGTAGATATTTTTTATAGCCATTGTCAATAGAAGTCTGAAGCCATCGCTAATAGTCCAAGTGTTGAAGAAGACACACCTCTCGAAGGTCAGTATAGTCGCTGCCCAAATTTGAACTGAAGAACCTTAGTGTGTCAAAGAAGGAAGGAGCATATAGTCAAGTAGATCGCCCAACAATAAAGAAGGTTGTTGTTTAAAGCCTTCACAATAAAATTTGGAGCTGATAAGGAGTTTTAATGCAGATATTTAGGATTATTAATGAAGATGCAACTAAGGAAGATAACCAAGAGGTGAAATAATTTTTTTGTCTAAATGTGAAGGCTATGTCGATGTTAAAAGTGGTCATGTAAATGAATATTGTTGGATCAATATCCCTCAAAAGAATGATGTTTTTATCTCATTCATAGTATTTGGGTGGCTGTTGAAAAGAGGCCAGTACCAAATAATGTGCAATCATGAAGTCAAGAAAGTTTTTGTTGTTAGTGGGCTATGTATTTATTGGGAAAATGTTTAAGTGTGAGTCACCTTTGTCAAAAGGCAAAACCAAAGTGTGTATTGTACCTGATTTGTTGTAAGGGGTGCATGATCGGTTGTACCCGACACCCCCAATGTTTTTGGTTTAGCATATTGATGAACCATGTATCTGAAAAGGAATCCTATACAACTGGTGAGTATAGTGGTTGGTTACCCATGTATCTTAGTAGATGGATTTCTTTTTATATGGACTCAATAATCAATTTTGATGCAAGTACACAAGGAGAAAATTCTAGAGTGATGATGGTTTCCCCATGATGATGATTTGTGGAGTCATGTGTTTGCTCAGTTTGTGGTAATCCAAAACCACTTGTGGAGAGGTTTGTGGTTAACCAAAACCACTTGAATGTGAAGTTTGTGGTGATCTTGAAACCACTTGTGTGTGAGGTTTGTGGAGTTCGTGGTGAACTTTAAACCACTTTAGAATTGCATCAGTTAGGGGTAAGCCGTAGAACCCAAAGTGATTATGATAAGGGGAAGCAATATGAAGAATTTCATCAATGATTGTAAATGGGTACCTAACAAGGCTTTAAGCTAGGACCCATCTTTTCTAGATTATAGGGGGATATCTAAAACAGTTTGATAATTAATTTATGGGGAGATGTTGGAAGAGTAAATTAATTATCCACCAAACAAGGTCTGTCAGCACAAACAACCAACCGACCAAGAATCAACCTAGCTGTCCAACATCATCTTCAACTACCTTACGCCATCCATGCCTCTTATCTCACTTGTCCACCATAAAAGTTGTAGCTAACTTTGATCTACCGTGGACATAGTATTTATGATATATTTGGGTATAAATTGAATCAATGAGAAGATAATATTAGAGCTCAATTCAAAGTTTTACTCTATTTTGTTCTTCTCCTCGGCTCCATGTTTCTTTTCAATGTGGACATAACAGAGGCTAGATTACACGACTGAGCAGGGGTTTGAGATTACATGCTCGTTGATGAATCCACCTTCAAATGCAACAAACCGCAACCTCTAGTGTAGCAAAAAACCAAACAAATTCACCTTAGGGATATGCATGACTTGCATTTCAACAAATTGTTTAACTTTGGAAAAAATTGGTGCCTACAATGAAGAGATCATAGCTTGAGGTTGATGATTTCAACGCACTAGTCACAAAACCTAACGGTCTACAAAAATCATTCCTCTATAATTAGAGGTGTCACAAATTTTTGTTTGAGCAGAGATTACTCCATAATTACAAATCCATTGTGACTCAGGGGTGGGGTCATTTTCAGACTACAAATAACACACAACAATGGAGATAAAAAAAATACAATAAAGAATCCCTTTAAAGAAATTAGTTTGACAACCCGTTTTTTCCTCTTTCAAAAACAAAATACAATAAATTAGTTTGACAACTATTTGTAGCAATCAATTAAATCAGCATTAAGGCCAAGAAAATGAAATGGTCTAATTAATATTTTGGAAGAAGGGAAACAAATTATTCTTATTTGGTTGTTCAAGTTGTATTTACAAAATAATAGGTATCTATATTTGAAATTCTCCCAACTAGAAGAGGTTACAAAAAGGACATGCAAAATTTGAAAGAAAACAACAAAGTTATCGGGGAAGAAGTAATAAATCTACAAAAGATTATGGATATCATAGAACAAGAACACTTCCCCTAAAGCAGAGCACCCATCAACTAGCATGTGTGTGTTGCACATTGGCAGGGAATGTAGAATGAACAAATATATTATGAATCAATGAATTACAAACTGCATTAGAAAATATTAAAATGAACTTGAAAAATTTAAACCAGTTGTATCTTTTGTGCACATTCATGTACTAGTCAATTTAAACAATTTAAAACTGAATCCCTTCAACAAATGCAACTACTGTATCTTCTGTGCAGAAATAGAGTTATATTTTTTTATTAGCATAATCATTTTAGTTTTTAATTTTTTAATTTGTAATTCAATTCTTAATTTTCCTGTGGCTCAATTATGATTATAATTTAGAATCTTTGATTTGTTATTGGGATGTTCTGCCATTGAACTACTGACCCTCTTGATGACTAGTCCATCTCTGATTCGAGTTGATTGGTACATTTCAGACACCTCTTATTTGAATGTAATTCATTTTTTAGCATTTACTTTCAATAAATTTGTTTGTAAATAAAATCACAATGCTCAAATTCAAACATCCAAGAGAAGTAAAATAGAAAAATATTAGAATTTAGATTAACACTCATAAAACAAATGTTTTAGGTGATTTTTGTAAAAAAAGTCATACAACTACTTTTTGAGATAAAAGTTCATCTTTAATGTCTTATACTTCTCCTTGATTTGGGGTTTTTCATCTTGTAGGCTTTCCTCCAATAAAGAAAAAACTCATGATTATCTTTTAGTTCAATATCTTGAGATGTTTCTCATTCTTATTAGCAACTCAAGCATATCCATTTGCAATTGGGTCGTTAGAATAAGAAAAGCCTCTTCAATTGAACTAAACCTGGACCCATTAAAGCTATGAACTTCTCCATTAGTAGAATTCAAAGTAAGAATCTTGTCATGCCCCAAATTTTCACTAGAAAAACGCAACAATTTTTTTTTTTTGTTTTAAAACAATAATTAAGTTAGTTAACATTCTGAAGGCTTGAGACATAATGTTAATATGAGTGTGAGTTGTATACCTATGAGAGGTTGTTTTCGTAATGTCCAAGTTTTGGCAGAAGGGTAAAAACACTACTATTTTTTTTTGAAACAAAGATGTAAATACACTATAAATATCTCTACCATGCTTCCATCAAAACATACTATACACATTAGAAAAATTTTATACTTTTGATTCAAATATAATCATCACATAAAAAAAATGCATTATTGTTACATAAAAAATTTAAATTTCTTGTTTTCAAATAATAATCAATATAATACATAAAATATTTACTTATTTAGATGTCTTATATACATCATATATATATAATAAATGATCTCACCTTATTACAATACCCAAATTACATATATATACATTTGAATATTTTTAAATTTATACCATATCCAACAATCACTTAAGCTTTTTAGGTTTTTTTTAAATAATTATGGAGGCTGCTTATTTTCTTTTCTTTTCTTTTTTCAAAAAAAAAACAAACTCATGAGTGGGACCTCTACTTAATAAACCATGTTAGTTTTAAAGGGGCCCCACCCTTCTATTTATTTATTTTTAATTCTTTTATCAATACTCATATTAATATAACTCTAAAACTCAAACTAATATTATCCAAAGTGAATAAATGGATGCCTTATGCAACACTCACTTAGTAAAAGAGTGTTCTTAAAATGTTAAAAACATTTATACCTATGTGGCCAAGAATTACGGGATGGAGTGAAATTATAATCTAAGAGGAATTAACATGTTTAAGCATAGTGTTCCGTTAATATTGCTCACAATATTACAAACGAATTTGCATAACTTTTATATCTATGCCCAAAGCAATATTACTATTGCGGATATATTTTTGTCTTCCGTTCAAAACATAACCAATTTTTAAAAAAATTTAATTACATCTTAGTAATCGTGATAATGTAGCCCATTAAATTTAGCATTGGTGGTGACATTTATTATCATGAGCAGACTTTAATTATGAACAACGTCAATCTGGCTTCACTTAATTTAATATTAATATTCCCAACCCCTACAGAGGTGCTGGAGTAAACTTCCATATCAGCCAATATGAATACTATGGCATTTAATACCAATGTCTATCGTGGTTAATGACAGCATTAGTAATAGTTATATCAATGAATAATGCATTTATTTTAAACTATATTTAGCATTATCGAAATCAATATAGTGGCATGGTTTAAATTTTGTGTTAATTATTGCAGCCATGCTAAGCCAGCATATAGTTTTACTGCGTTTACACCATCTCAATAGAAGGAAATAATAAAAGAAGTAAAGGATTTCATAATGTTAAAAGCTAAATGTACACATTATTAGGAACTTGGGGAAATTTTTATTAGTTCCTGCCATAAGGCAAGTTACTATTGCATTCATTCGATATGTATTTGGTATGCAGCATCGGCCAATCACATTTCTTTATTTTAACATATTACTTTTTATTTGTATAGTGTGAATTTTAAAACTTATTTTTTATATTTGAAAATCAACATTTATCTCTTTTTCTACTCGTGGGAGTAGCTCTATAAAATTTTTTTGTTTAAGAAAATTAGAAAAATAGAAAAGCATAGATTGATTAAATAAAAATTGAAAGATTAAAACTGATGGTTGGAGGTACATAATCCATTAATGCATAGTTAATACATTAAATGGTATCTGGCTGAAGGAGAAGCTGCTAGAACGACTGGAGTGTGGTCAGTGTACATTAAAGTCCAGCAAGTTGTTTACAGTTTATTCTGCAAGTCCCTGTCCTACAAGAGTTTTACAAAAGAGTCCAGAACCAGAGACGAGCAACTTGAGGTGAGCAGTGGAAGCTGTGGAAGTAGGAAGGCTTTTGTGGATTCATTGAGCCTTAGACGTGCAACAAACGGTTAGGGAGGAAGAGGTAGGCAACATCTGTCTATTTGGTCTAATAGTCTGGAGCCAAAAAATGCTTGTTTATTGTGTGTTGTTTGAGTCCTATTGTCTTGATGCTCACATTTTTTAAATGGCATGTATCATTTTTTGTAAACAATTTTATAAACTTTTGTTGTTGAGTTTTTGGGTTTTGCATTTGTTTATATCAAAATGGTTGGCCAGATGAATTAGGTAATGAAATATTTTTAGTCTGTCCCATAACCCGATCTATTTTTACTTTATTTCAAATGAATTTATTTCACAATCATTTTTTAGATTTTAAAATTATTTTTCCCTATAGTTTCTTAAATCCCTGTTACTGGGTTTCTAGTTCCTACAGAGGTGTTTTGTCTGGCGAATTGCGTAATGGAGATCATTCATTCCATTCTACAATTTCAATATCATTTCAGAAAATGTTTAGGGTTTGTCAACTGTTTAAAAACAATCTATGAAATTAGGTTTTTAAATTTTGTATTGGTTGGTACTTTGATAATTAGGTAATAAAAATTATTTTCTTTTGTTATGGGTTGTAAACCTATGGGATTTTTCCTATAATTTTATTTCAAAACCCCTTTGTCATTGGGCTTGCAGGTTTACATTATCTTTCTATAGGGGCTGATCATCTTATTAATTAGGCAATAAACATTTTCTTTGTGGGTTGCATCTTGATTAGTTCATGTTTTTTTTTTTTTTGTCTCTCTTTTGGAGCGGGGTTTAGTAGTAGCATTGGCAATCCGCTGCCAACTTGTTACACCTAAAGTGGTACCTTTGACTAAAATTTAATTGTATATACCTATCATCAAAATATCCGTTCATTCAGCTTGAAATTCTAAATTTGATTTTAATTTGGCTAAGGAGAACTGGGGATAAGGTCAAATGGGGAATTACAACTAGTTGCAGGAGGAATTACTTCAGCCCTTTAAGCTCTAAAATCCTAATAATCTTTGCTTTGTGCCTTCAACAAGACCTTTTTCTCATCCAATTGGGTGTTTCAAAATATGACGATTTCTAGTTTCAAAATTTTGCTTTGTCCATGATAAATATTGAGGCATTTTGTCAAGAAGTTTTCTCGATGTATGTATATGCTCCATCTTGGAATAAGTAGCAAGGAGACCAATAAAGTTAAAGTGCTTTAATTTTTTAACATATATGCATTGTCTTGTAAAACATTCCCAATAAACCCATTTTTGTGCATATTTTGCGCATCAAACAGTATATACATTAGAAGAAAAATGATCTTTCTTCAAGGTTGTGCAGCTTTAATATCCATAACTTTCATTTGATCTGGAGTTTCAAACGCCTTTAAAAATATTTTCATATTAACGTTTCCAAATTTTGTGCCATGTCTCTACAATTTTCCTCTTTTCATTTATCATTGAAAGATATCCATACTTTGTTCCAAAGCTCCCATTTTGGTAGAAGCAGCGATGATATGAATTAGGTACTTTCAAGTGTAGAGTGTTGGGCTTAATTTTTTTTATTAAATTATAGTATCAAGTGATTTCTTCTGTAAAATTTTAAAACTTCTTGTGTTGTTTTGAATATGCAAACTTCTCAAAATTTACAAAATATTCGGTGTATGATATGAATTTTTAATAATTTTAATCTAGAATATTAAATTTTGTTCTCTTGTTTCTAGGGAGGTTATATTATGTAGGAGAAAATTCTATGTTGGCTATTGTATATTTTATTGTAGCTTCTACAACCATATTTTAAGTTCCACTTCCTTTTTGAAACATCTTTCTTGATGTGTGTATGTATCAGATTTAATAAATTATAAAAAGCTATTGCTACAACAATTTATCACCTCTGTATGAGTGCCCTAGTCCGGGTTTTATCACCCCGCCTTGTCTTAATCCCCAGCCATCTCCTGGTTGCCCTACTCCTGGTTTGTCCCCAGGTGTGAAAGGTAACCCTGTTATGAAACTCGTTTCGTATTCAGGGAATTCTATGGAAATCCTCTCTGACAAGCCCATGGTCAGTAAGGAGTCGGCCCCTAGTGCTCCTGCTTTTGGCAATTTTGGAAATGATCATTTTGAGTCCCCTATTCAGGATGAAATTAATTCTACCTTGAATAAGCTTAAGCCTGAGGATTTGGTCAGTATAGCAGAAAAAAGTACGGATGGCCTTTTTACCATTCTCAAATGGACCCAGAAAGAAGTCTGTAAATTGAAAGGTCATGTTACTGATCTCAGCAACAAGATCATGGATTTGGAGCAGAAAATTAGTTGGAACAGTGGAGACAATGATGAACAGGAAACTCCTTTACCGAGGAAAAGACAGCAGTTACAGGAGGATAGATTGGCTAGCATCGAGTGCAACATGTCCAAGATTGAACAAAACATTAGGGATACTGTTGCTAACAATCATAAAATTGCAAGGCATAACATCATCATCATCAATGCGATGGTGGAGAAGCTTGAAAAAAACCAAAAGGGATCGCTGGTTGTGGATCTAGATGCGGATAGGGGAGGCAGTAGATCGGCTGGTGAAGGGATTTCGACTCGTACCAGGGCTAACATCAAAAGGAAGACCCCGACTTCATCTCATACGGTCCAAATTCTCAAGCAGGGGTTACAGGACATGCAGAATGTTGAAAAGGAAGCCGAGGATTTACTTAACACCTTGGAGTAGTGTAATGTTTTGTTTGCTGGTTTTTTGGGTGGTCCTTTTTAGGGCCCTGTTGTCTTTTGTTGCTTTCTTTTCCTTCTTTGGGACAACTGTCTGGTTGTTTGTACTTTCTCTTTCTATCTCTTGTTGTTTAAACTCTGTGGTTTTAGGTCCCTGTAAAACCTATTTTTTCCTTTTCAAAAACAATTTGGGGTATTCAGTTATTATTCGTATTTAAGCTAATAAACTATTTAAGTTTTTCTCTATATCATGCAATATTCTGAATGATATGAAATGCTTTGCTTTCATCTATTCTCTTTACTTTCAATCTAACAATCAATTGGTATACATCACCATTTTTCTTGTTCTCCCTAACATTTAAAAAATAGAATATTGTGCAATCTAATATAGAATATCCTCTTAACTGGGAGACAAAGCACTAGACTCTCTAATGTACATTGTTATTATTCATGCTTTTCTACAACAATTTCTCAACAGTTTGTATAAAATTAGAGTATTTAGTAAAATATGCACTTGCAAGATCTTGAATCTTCAAAGGAAACCTATGAAGGTAAGGTTTTTAGATGAAGGAAAATTGTCAATGGCACAACATCAGCAAAATAAAGTTCGTTAAAATTGATGCATGCTATCTTATTTAGTGTTATCGTTTTGTGTGGTTAGCTCATTTTTTTAACCATTTGTTTTTGAAAAGGAAAAAACAGGTTTTACAGGGACCTGAAACCACGGAGTTTAAACAACAAAAGATAGACAGAGAAAGTACATACAACTAGACAGCTGTCTCAAAAAAGGAAACGACAGCAACAAAAGATGACAGGGCCCTAAAAAAGGACCACCCAAAAAAACCAGCAAACAAAACATAACATTACTCCAAGGTGTTAAGTAAATCCTCGGCTTCCTTTTCAACATTCTGCATGTCCTGTAACCCCTGCTTGAGAATTTGGACCATATGAGATGAAGTCGGGGTCTTCCTCTTGATGTTAGCCCTGGTACGAGTCGAAATCCCTTCACCAGCCGATCTGCTGCCTCCCCTGTCCGCATCCAAATCCACAACCAGCGATCCCTTTTGGTTTTTTTCAAGCTTTTCCACCATCGCATTGATGATGATGGTGTTATGCCTTGCAATTTTATGATTGTTAGCAACAGTAGCCCTAATGTTTTGTTCAATCTTGGACATGCTGCACTCGATGCTAGCCAATCTATCCTCCTGTAATTGTTGTCTTTTCCTCAGTAAAGGAGTTTCCTATTCATCATTGTCTCCATTGTTCCAACTAATTTTCTGCTCCAAGTCCATGACCTTGTTGCTGAGATCAGTAACATGACCTTTCAAATTACAGACTTCATTCTGGGTCCATTTGAGAACAGTGAAAAGGCCATCCGTGCTTTTTTCCGCCATACTAACCAAATCCTCAGGCTTAAACTTATTCAAGGAGAATTAATTTCATCCTGAATAGGGGACTCAAAATGATCATTCCCAAAATTACCAGAAGCAGGAACACTATGGGCCGACTCCTTACTGACCATAGGCTTGTCAGAGAGGATTTCCATCGAATTCCCTGAATACGACACGAGTTTCATAACAGGGTTACCTTTCACACCTGGGGACAAACCAGGAGTAGGGCAACCGGAGATGGCTAAGGATTAAGACAGGGTGGAGTGATAAAACCCGGACTAGGGCACTCATGCAGAGGTTGTCGTTTAGGACAAGACAGCGGGGCAGAGCCTTTAAGGGTTTTCCGACAAGACAAGGACCGGGGAGCAATGGTATCAGGGCCAACAGGAACACAAGTAGGGGGGGCCCGGGGTTCAGTCTCCCTACTACTTTCGGTCTCCTCATCATCCAACTCCTTAATATCAACATTTTTAGGCAAAGCAGGTAAATTTTGAAAATGCTCAAAAATGAGCCTAACAAGACCAAGGTGAATAATAGCATTCCTCCTAGGGTTTCTTTCCACATCATCAAGGCAATTCTTCAGAGAAGAAAATAAGTAAAAAGGCAGAGATATACGAACCTTATGCCGGAAATGGTTCAGAATGGCAAACTGGTAACCATAGACTCTGGTAAAGCGCCTGTCAACCGTGATATATTCCATAACAACTCTTAAAAATTTCCTCCAAATAGATTTGATGGACTCCACATCAAAGTAGCTATTAGCAACCTTCACCATCTTCGCTTTCTCCTTGTCTTTTTTGGGAAATTTAATGACTGCTTCATCAGAGAATCGTCGGTCCCGGTAGAATTTGACACCCTCAGTTGAAAGACCAGTTATCTCCGCTATTAATTCCTCACTCAGCTTAACATTCCTACCAAACAACACGATCTCTCCCTTTTTCCAGTTTTTAACAAAATAGTTCAGAATCCCCTCATTCGTACCATGAAGCTTTTCCATATAAGGGACTAAACCCCCCTTTTCAATTCTTTCCCATGCTTTGGCATTCTTTCTGTGCTCCTAGAAATTGCTCAACTCTGCCCGTTTTGTTTCTCCACCCATAATCAGCTCACTATCAATAAACACTGAACAGTTGCTCTGGGTCCTGTTTAGGTATTTTCTGTCGAACAGTTGCTTTGGGTCCCGTTTAGGTATTTTCTGGGTCCCGTTTAGGTATCTTCTTGGGTGTTCAATGCAAATTTTCAAAATAATATCTTTTTGATTGGTAAAGTATACTACTTTGAACCAGAAGAATGCTATAGCCAATTTGATGCAATATGTTATGCATTTTTACTTATTCACATATATTTTTGAGCATTTGAACCGTGATCTTTCCTTTGCAAGGGTATTGATTTTAAATTTATCACTTGATCTCATCCCAACTTACATGGTCAATGCTTAAATTGGTAGACATGGACTTATTATAAGTCTAGGAAGATCGATTAAAGTATGGAATTTTGAATCTCTTATGTTTAGCAAATTTTAAAATTGTTTTTTTGTTTTCTTGGTGAGGGTATCTAGAGAATTTACAACCCTAAGTTCTGTCCTAGTAAATGCCCTATGCTAGCTCTCCTTACCTCAACTGGAGTTGTGGAGTGAATCAATTTGGGATCTAACTCAAGACTTTGGCCCTTATTCACTGGTTGGTCTGACCCAATGGACATTTTCCAATTTTTTTATGATATTATATTTTATACAAATTCTAGGAGAAGAATACTCAATTGATGTTTAGTATCACTATCTAGTGATACCTTTGTTTGAATTTTTGAACCTTGTTATTATCTTGATATCTTTGATCTCTTTACTTTGATGCACTTCATTCTCTATCTTCAATTTTGTGTAATTTTTTCCAATATGTCAGGTTTCACAAATTGAATGCTCCCCCTCATTTATACACATGGTAGAATAATTGCCACTTTTACGACCTAACTGCTAAAAGTACACCAATCATGTATGTTTCTAGTAGGCACTTTGTTGGCATAAAGTGGCATATGGTATCGACTCACCAAGTCATGGTGTTTGATATATAAATTGAAGTACAATGCACATGCACATTATATTTAATTGCAAACAACCAAATCTTAGAGATGAGCTTATTACACACTTTTTGGGATGGAATTCATGTACACCAGAGCTTAAAAACAATGAAATAGAAACATGTGAAAAAAATTGTACTTGAAAACATAGTTTTAGATATAGTATTCATCTACAAAATAAATGAAAAATGATATGATACTAAAATGTCAAACATTCATAAGAGGGGGCATTCAAAGTGCTGAAACAACTATAACCCCAAACCAAAAACAAAGCATCAGTAGGAAAAGTACAAGTAAAACATAGAGAGGACTTCACAAGTCAAGATAAATTTAGTGGCTGAACTTACAAAGATATAATACAAATTCTAAGTTTATTCATTACATTTTTCTCTGCACTTTCCTTTCCATCTAAATGCTTTCTGCTCGTTGACAGGAACTCAATGCTTGCATCACTTGTTTTAATAAACATACTCTACAACCCTGTCGAACCTTATTTTCTGGCTGCAGCTTGCCAAATCAGAGAGTACAAGGTAATACCAGCGAAGCGGAGTTTGAAGGAGCGGATACCAACAGCGGTAGGGGAATGAAAGAGAGAAAATGGCGAAGATTGGTGAATGGCTAAGATTCGTTTAATCGTCTTGCATTGATATGGACGCAAGTTAGCCATTGATACGCTATAGGAAAATAACATTTTCTAAGAACCTTCGGCAAACAGTATTTTAAATTGCATTCTTAATCACTCTAAGTGGCTTCTTCGTTCTTGGGAGACAATGAATTTTACGTTTGCCTTGCGGGTCTACAAAATAAGGAGGTGAAAAGAAACACTAGTATCACACACTGATTTGGACTTTGGAGTTCGATAATCTATCTATGAAAAGAGATAAAATATGAATTTGCTGTGAGATATTTAAGAGAGTGATGGAAGCATACGGCGGAGGAAACAATTTGATGCAAGAGGTAGATAGAATAACATAGCAACATTCATTTCACTTGAGGCGGTTTGACAACATTTTTGCCTAACTAGTGACCCCCAAGACCTGCTGGCAGTGGCATGAATTTATGGCTCTCATGGCCTAGCAAGATATGGCTAGATTTCCTCTGACTATGGCACCCTCTACAGTCAGCATTCAACCATCCTTGAATGCATCCTGACAACCCATCGTAGTCATATTATGATACCCTACACTGTAGAGCAATAGAGAAACTCAAAACCATATGCATGATATCTCGATTCAAATCAACAGATTCAAATTATATTTTTGTTGGAGAGATCCTGAGATTATGTTTGGACGCAAATGATAAGAAATCCTAGAAGTCTATGAAGAAGGAGAACTCGTCATTGACCAAAAGGGGAGATGGAGGTACTTGCTTCCTCCTGAACATAGGCAGGTATCTATGTTTTGGCTCGCACTCACGGTTTAGGTGACCTGGTCGATAATGGTGAGGAGTGATGAAGGTTCACAATCTCGAGGAGGTCCATGATATTTTAGGAACGGATGACATATTGTTGGGTCGGTCTCAACAACCCAACACTTAAAAGATATGCTTGAATCCACCTCTGGATCCATATCGATCGAACTGCTCTCTTTATTTATTGATTGCCATTTAATCAGTGTGAAGATCACGCCTCTTCTCTGACATCAATCTATTTTGTTTGACAGCGAACATGACTTTAATCGACTGGCTGGATGATACTGATGGAGGCATTAAATATGCCAGGGCAAGGCTTGAATTTGGAGAGAGAAAATATACGGTTATAATTCTAGCACGCTACAGCTTAGTCCTTAGTCTCTTAAAGGCACGCAAACTTGAGAGGAACACCCATGTCCTTAGTCAACTAAAAATAGATCTTTTATTCTTTTTCTCTCACTTTTCTATCTTGCTACAGATCAACGCCCTGGGGAGGAAAGGAGTAACAACAATAGTGTAACAGATGGAGAGATGATTCAGGGAAAACTAGCTAGATTGGGTGTAGCTGCTGGTGTCAGATGCCCAACACAATTCTTCTTATTATCTATTTCATTTGAGTACTTTTCCCACGGGAAATCAGTAGCTATGCCCTGACCTTATTTGTTAAAACAAAACTGAGACCCGCTTGTTTGCCATGGAAAGACTAACATCTCTGTGTCTCAATCATGTTTCAATCTAGAAGATATATATTTAGATACTCTTCTAAATAGAGCTCACTGGGTGGAGTATGCCTCTAATCTAGGTATCACAGACTTGATAAAACTCTGTGATTTTTCCTTTCAACACCTTTGTGTTCTTTCATAGTTTTAAATGCCTGGAGTTTGAGATCTACATAAGACCCTTTTCATGGATTACGAGTAACATAAAGAATGTCGAGTTAAGGTAATACCTGGCTTATATGTGACGATGATCGACTTACTAACAAGCAGTGTGTTTCAGTTTTGCTTATATAAAAAAATGGTTTCAAATAGCCACTGGTTTGAAGAAATAACATCTAATTAGTTTGCATCTTCTTAGAACTTATCTGAACTGTTTTGATTTTCCATCTTAGCAATGTCTCATAAAGGGTAGAACAATAATCATTGTATCTCTTAAAAGAACTAATTATGTCTTTGTAGTCTAGCAATTTTGAGAGCTACCTCTTCCTTGTGTCCACTAAAATTTTGCGAGTTGTTATTTACAATTCTGGTATACTCATTTCTAACCCATAACAAATTACTTAAATACTCTTGGAAATGGATTAAATAAGACTCTAGATATTATGTATTTATTTCAAATGAAATCACTGAATAACTACATAATGCTTTTTCTCCTTGCTTTAGTACTGCTTTATGCTTTAAACTTAGTAGTAAAATACAAGGCTACTATGCTCGAGGTAATAGCAATTTTAAATCAGCATATGACCTCTTATGAAAGTAAAGATAAAATTCAAGAAAGTGGTTATATGAACAGTCCTGCGAGGCACATAACACTGAATCATTGCACACAATCCCAGACTTTATTTAAATATTGAACCCACAAGCTTCCTTGTTTACTATAGCAGAACTCTCATAAAACCAATGATTTATGTATAGAATAAAATCCTTGAAACAGAGGGGATTTCCCCAAACTTGCAATTGTTTAGAAAACTTTCTTTATATAAGAGATAGGTTAAGCAACAAGGTTCTTTACATCTGATTTCATTAGAAAGTAAGTTAACAATTACCAAAAAAAATGGATTTGTCAATTCCTTAACATATTAACACACAATAAGTAACGATTGCTCTCCACCCTACCATAATGGCATCATGGAGCCTCATGGGCTCTAACCATACACCCAAGCAGGGAATTCTTTTAGCTCCATGATGATGAATGAAGCCTTTTCTCAATATTACAAAAGGATAAACTAACATAGCACAAATTTCATGCACCTAGGCCCTCTATTTTCTAATTTCAACCATGAACCATACACACTACCACCTTCTTACCATAAGCAAGTAAGTGAAAACAAGAATAACGTATCTCTTTTTTTTTTATTAGGTGAAGGGATTGAACTCTGCTATCCATCTTTCCTCTCCAAGCCAAGCCATATTGGTCACTATCTTTCCAAAGAGGTGGACTCCTCTCCCCTTCCCATTCTTTCTACCATCTTCACTCTAGTTCTCCAAGAGGAGAAGTGGGTAACACCCCACCCTTCTTCCTCTCCAAGTTATATAGAAATTTCAACTTACAACTTTTGGGTCATGAGGTGTGAAGTGTACCTACCTCCATCAATGAGAGTCTTTTCCTTATTAAAGAGAAAACCTGCACTTGGACAACCCCTCCATCCTTTCATTTCTCCCTCCCCTCAAAACTCGTCACTCTCCATTATGAGAACTTTTTAGGGGTCAAGTCATGTCCTTAGGGCACCATTATATGCCCACTTGACCCCTACCACTATGGTATAGACCCTAGGGGATTTATTTTTGCATCCCAACCCAATAAATTGACCAACAACCCTCTTAAAAGACCCACTCAAGGTTCCATCCGAGTTCCACACTTGGATAAAAGTGTTTCTAAACCTTAACCCCAACTTACATCTCATATGACACACAATTAAATACCCTTTCAACCCAAAAGAATAAACAAAATAACTCTATTTACTTCTAAGCCCCAAAATAAGGAAATCAGGTACATAACCACAAGAGGATGTCTTTCAATTTGTTCTCACTGGTTCTCCCTTCTCGTATTGGCACCCTTTCTTTCCTGTACATCACCAATGAAATCATAAGTAATAATCGTATACCACCTTAATTTGGTAGCTGAAATAAGATTTAATTGTACAAAAATTTCATTAAAATTCTAATTTGTATTCATAGTTTACAAGTGCCTAATACCTTCATGGCAATGATAGTAAGATATGCCAAAATGAAATAGAAGCACATTGTCACAAAATCACACTATGCATTATCTGAAATATATCTAAGCATCTATTAGGAGAAATATATAAAAAATTATGATTGTATTATTCACATGTGAAGTGGGGTAGATTACAAATCTCTTTCTTTCTGGTGTAGAAAAAGAAGTGATAATCTATTTCTCAGGAAAATGTCTATCAAATAGTAAATTGGGAAAATTGCTCTTGAAATCAACATTTGCAATTATTGAATAACTCAGTATAGCTAGATTAGAAGAAGAATCTATGTTATACTCATCTGCAATAGGCCTATTAAGAATTAGAGAAGCCTCTTCAATTGGACTCAAAAATGATCCATCAAAACTATAAAATCCTCCAGCAATAATCCTTTCAGATTTCTCTTGTGTAGAAATAGGTGGTATAATCAACTTATCTAGAGACATCCTTCAAGAAGCAAATTCAAATCTAAGAATTCTTGCTCATAATATCATAATTGATAAGATTAAAATCGACATTATTATTTATAACAATGAAACGCATTGGTAAGTTTGAATAAAAAACCTAGTTTATTTTGTTGATCTAGTTCTTCATCATTTTGGAAGAAATTGAGATTTCCATGGTATTTGCTTTTTGATGGTGAAGAATTTATAAATGGACTTTTAGAGGGCTTATCCTTAAGGGATTTTGTTAAACTAGGGTGTCTTACTTTAAAAGCTTTAGAATTCACTTCTCCAGCTAATATTTCCCTTTTCTGTTTATTTATACTTGGAAAACCTCATTTGTGTGCATCTCTAATGGGAGTTGAATTATCATCCAAAAATTTAGACATTTCTCTACTTTGATGTTGAGACTTTGTTCCTTTGACCCTAATTACTACATGAGCTCGGTATTTTGGCTTCTAAATCACAAACTTATTAGCAACTCAAGCATATTCATATTCATTCATTTGTAATGGATATTTTGTTTAAATAATACAAATTGGTTTACGTAATTAAAAAAACACCAATTAAACTGGCCTAATTTTCATAGTTGATCTTTTCACTCATTTTCTCAAATGCAAATCCCCCACTAATATATTGACTCCGCTGACAAATAATGCTAACAAAAAACTTATGGAATCAAGCAGGACTTGTAAATGGATCCCTTGGGGAGGTTGTTAATATTGTTTACAATCTAGGGTCTAAACCACTAGATGTTCCAATGTACATTGTAGTAAGAATCAATAACTATAGTGGGCTACCATGGAACAAGAATCATCAAAAGACTATACCTATAATACCTATATCACTAGGTAATCAGAGGACAATTCCATTAACAATGGCATAGGAAATTACTATGCATAAATCCCAAGGGTTGACCCTACAAAGAGCAACAATTGATATTGGTAAAATAGAAAGACACTTGGACTAACATTTACAGTTATATCAAGAGTAAAATCACTAAATGGACTTCGTATTCAACTAACGTTCTCTTTTGAGTGGTACTCCAAAATGAAAAACAATCCATACACAATTATCAGAAAAAAAGAGAGGAGTGCTTACAATTACTCTCACTATGAAAAATGAGGTATACACTTGTCGATCCAATCTTTTCCTTGAATTAAATTTCAAATTACTTTACACTACGTAGTTGACACTATATGTATTTACAAAATATTTTCCCCTTGACTAACTCATTCAACAATTTTTGGTATGCAGGTGGATCGATGCACTAATTTTACCCGTGTTACAAAATGTTCTTGCAGATGAGATCACCCCATTCTGCTTTCCCTACACACTTATCCTTATGGAAGATTTTGATTTTACCTGTTTCATATCTCATCTCCTGAGCCAGAGATATTAGGATATATTAATATCTTGCAAGGTAGTTTATAATATATATGTTTGCTATTTCTTTTTAACTTTTAAAGATGTCCCTTTTTCAAAAATTCAAACTATGCTATGGAGTATCGAGATTGTAAAGCATAGGAAGACAAAGGCATTGAACAAGCTATAAGATACTATGACAACATTCTTGGATTTTCAAATCTTCCTTTGCTTGAGCACATTTTTCCTTTGTGGTCCTTTGTAGAGTAATAGAAAAACATGTAACTAACTTCTTCCTTATGATTTTGTCTTCAGGAAGAGAAAAAGGTGATTGAGGCTAAAATAACAATGCAACAAGAAGAAATTCAAGCTAAGAAAGAGAGATTTCAGAGAAGACAAGAGCCTACACATGGTGAATAGATGGTGTCACCTCAAGAAATAGAGCATTTAAACCTTACTAGTACAAATGCAATGTTAGGTAGTGCAGCAAAATCCTGATATTTTGCATTTTGTTCACTTTCTGAAATCTTTATTTACTTGATTTCAATGGTAGACCCAAGATTGATGGGAGAATACATGCAACAAATGGATATGGGTGAGTGGATAGGAACATCCAGCCCTCAAATCCCTAGACATGCATAAAAATTACTGTAGATATGTGCACTTCCAATATCACAGAGATATTTATTGGGATCATATAGACATGAAGTAGGAGAGCAGCCAAGGAGAACAAAGGCAACATTTTTAATTCTCAACGGAGCAACCTAGTCTAGACCAAAACTCCTACTATGTTGCATTGAATTGTAGATGGACATGAGGGGATCCTTGATGTGTATGACATACTTTTTATAATATATATCTTGGATTGGATATGAGCCTCTATAAGATGTGAAAATCAGTTGTCTCTAGTTGTGGCATGTTATGTAGGTTTGAAACCTAGGGCCTCCACAACTAGAGCATGTTCCAAATGGGTTCTTTAATTGAATTGGGCCACACAAGTCCATGCATGTGCATTCCATAACCAGAGATGCAAATTATACAATGATCTGTAAACTAGGACATTAAAGTTTTCCAAACTTAATCCAATTACAGATTTAATTCCTGATCCAATAGTAATGCATGATTATGTATCTTAACCATTGAAATTATGACAAATAAAGTTCACTTATACTCTAACTAGACTCCAAAGACAATATGTACTTCCATAGGAATTCTCATAGGAAATGCTTCAAACACAATAAAACTTAAACGATACACCTTCACCAACCTACAATTCACTAGCCCTCCACATACATACACTACACCACCTTATTCCCCTCAACCTTATAACTAGAATGACCCTCTCATTAACTCACTTTTGCAAACCATGACATCCCTTCAACAACAAGTGGCAACATTACAATAGAACAATAATGGTCAACCTTTGCAATACATCAAGTCCACCCCATTTTCCCTTGACATATTAAGAGCACAAATGCCACAAGGTATATAGGTCCCTTTCTTTGAGAAATGTGGTTGGAAAGGAGATCATGTAAGCCACGTTTCCGCCTTCACAACCTTGTGTAGTTATTTGATCTTCAAGGATAAATTGTTAGCTAAGTTATTCCCTAGATCTTTAAAGGATACTACTTTAGAGTGGTTTTCATCTTTAACAAAAAATTCAATTAGTTCATTCAATGAACTCATTGATTATTTTTGTACAATCACTTCCATATTCACATGGGTCCCAACATAACCCTTGTTGATTTAATGACATGCAAGCAAAAAGAGGATGAGAAAGTGATTGATTTCATAGGAAGATATCAAACACTTTATTCACAAGTGAACATTAAAATTCCTAATGCGACCTCCAACAAATGTTCATTGCCAACTTACAAGATAAACTCCAAAGAAAAATTGAAATGTTGATGTTTCCATCCTTCAAACAGTTATGTACAACCCTTTGTAACTATCAAAACTCAACTAGTAGTCATGATGTGAAAAATCCCCCTAATCATCCTAAAAATTCTGAATCTAGACAACTCACAACAATTATCAACCATTCAAGAAATAAAATAAGGGATTTTTACAATTAAATCCTCCTTAGAAAAGTCAAAAAAATAATAATCAAGTGGATGGTATAAAAATGAGAACTCCTTGCGGGGATAGGGAGAGAGAATTCACTCCTTTACCTGATACCCTTGATAATATCATCTTGAAGCTAATTGACAAAAACATGCTTACCTTACCTCCTGTTAGAGAACATGATCCTACTATACCATTGCCTAAAGGTTTTCAAAAAAATGCTTATTGTCATTACCATTAAACAAATGGACATAGTACAAAATACTGTAATCATCTTAAATATCTTGTGAAAGACCTTATCGATTCTAACCATTTACTAATCGAAGGTGTGAATGATCAAGGTAATAAGCCTATAGCTCCTCCTAATCAAATTTTTTAAATCTTTAAAAATCCATGCCTAAGCACAATATTTCATTTTCTAAAGCTAGTGAAGCAAATAACGATGTGATGAATGTAGACATGAATGATGACAATATTACTACCATTGAACAACATCTCACAAATGAAGTGATAGAATTTATCGAAGCTATACCTCATAAGGGCCTGACTAGACAAGCTCAAGTGTTATTACTTTCTCACAAAATGACATACCTAAACATGCACCTGATGGTCCTCTTGACATAGCTGGTCGAATCAATAGTAATCCCACTAATGGGATATTGATCGATCCCATTTTTGGAGAGAATGTGATTATAAAAGAATTCTTATAGGTGCATGAGCTATATCAAGACACATATAACAACCTGAAAGCATGGATCAAGACGAATAACATATTATTTTTCTCTACGATAGGCTCAACAGATCTCCCTTTAAAATATAACATATATAAACGTAATTTATCAAATATAAACATATATAACATAACATATATAAACAAGAATAACATATACAAACGTAATTTATAAAATATAAAGAAGAATCCAATCATTTTAAATCTATTTAAATTCAAGAATTTACAAAATACAGTAGACAACATGTGTAATATATATATATATATATAAATTTTACAAAATAAAATTTATAAAACAATATCTAATAGAGGCTACCCTTAAGGGAACACCCTCAACAAGGAGGCTACAGGCCTGGGTGGTTGTGCACAACAATCCTGGTGACTGTTGTGCACAACAGTCACTCAGACTGCTATGTGGAGCCCTTAGCTACTATGCAGCCCCAAGGCATAAACAATAAAACACATGGGATCTGGGGGTGTGGCCAAAGTTGTCCCTCCCCTTTACATATCCTTCATCTCAATGATGACAAAGCTAAAACATGGCACAATTTAAATGTCTATATATATATTCCAGAAGAAAAACAAGGTTTCTCTTAAATAAAATACAGGCATACAGACTACAATTTTGTAACTACCAATAATAATTTTATTTATCAAACGCCCAATTTTTCCAGCATAAAATAAAATGGGTTGAGGAGAGCAATTTTATTCTAAATCCCCAATCGAAATTTTACAGAGAAACATATAGAACAAAAGTTGGTTTAATAAACAAGTTGAGAGATCAATAAAATAAAGAGAAACTTGTAGTCCTATGCTTCAGATGAATTGATGAAGCTCCTCTCTTGTTTTTTTTTCCACATGGCTCTTCGTGAACCTCTTCTTCTTTCCACAGAGCTTCTTCACCATTTTACTACAAACTAGTTTCCTATATATATGAAATGGGATTTTTTTTTACAGAGAAAATAAACGAGACTCCAAGATTTCTACAAAAGGAGTTTTATTCAAGCTTTTGTAGAAATTATTCGTTAAAGAAAACTTCCTTTTTATTTAAAATAAAATACTCTTCTATTTTCGAAAACCCAAAATAAAATCAAAATAAAATAGAAATTTTCCATTCTCTCTCTAGTTTTCGGAAACAAGTTGAACATTCATTCTTTTTTTCTCTTCTTGATTTTCTTTCTATTCTAAATGAAATCCTTAAATTTTAAATTTCTATTTTATTAATTTCAACTCATAATTGACTCATTATTCATTATTTAAATCTTTTATTCTATTATTTATCCCCAACTTACTAATTATATCAAATTACTAATTTAGATTTTCCCATTTTCCAAAATAACAATTTAAAATTATAATTAATGTTATTTGCATAATTTATCTATTTATCTTTTAATTTAAATAAAAAAAATTAATTTAGCAACTTTTAAAATTTAATGAAACTAAATTTAATTTTAAAACTCATAAAATTATCTCTTAATTTATTAATAAAACTCTTTATTTCTAATATTTATTTTAAACTTACATTTTAACAATTAAATCACTAAATTAATACTTAACAATTGAATTATCATTTAAGTATATTATTCTATTTTATAAAATGACTATTTACAATTATAAACAATAATATTTCCATAGTTTATTTATTTACTTTCCTTTAATTAAATAACCACATTTAATTTATCCATCCTAATGAATTTAAATTTAATAAATAATTTAGAAATATTCTTCCAACTATTTATTAATATTCTACCAAAGAAACATCAAGCAAAATCATCAACTAAAAATGAAACATAGACCAAGATTAAAAATAAATGACCAACACAAAGTAATATTGAAACGAAGACGAGGTCATAGACGATCGACATTGCCAGACAAAACAATGGGAATGGCAGACTTGGAAGGGGAAACTTCCTTGTCATCTCTATTTCAACATCATGCTCGTTGGGATTTTATAATCCTCACCCTATCCTGACAAAGTAGGTGGAATCGATGCTTAGTTCCTACAATTCTGCATACAAACAATGTTGTGGACAATATAATTATTTAAATACAAGCACATCGTGAGAAGGAATTGCAGCGTAGTAGGGTGCCCGCAAGCGAGTGATGTTGCACTGTCCCCTCACCAAAACCACATTAACAGCTACAACATCCAATATAAAATAACATCACTAAGATATACAGATTGCCTCATATCATCATGAAACAATTACTAATCTATTGCATCACAACATAATACTACATCTATATAAAATCATCACTAATTAAATGCAATCATAATGTAATATCATACCCACAAAATTACCATTAGAAGCTCTTGTCCCATCTTCCTCTTTCGATTCCTTAGCCAGACTACCTACACATCCCAAGTGAGAATGGAGGGGCACTACATCTCCCCCCCCCTAAGACTTGACTTACTCCTGGAAGTCACATGGCTCAAAATGGAAACATAAACACATTAGTACCAAAATTTCTCTAATCTATAATTGATGTACATCCTCTTTCAGAATCATTACAATTAGAATCACTATCTGGCTACACATTTGAAAATAAAATCTTCTTGACTACTTTTATTTATAAATCCTTACAACTCTTATAGTAAAATACTTAGTTTTAGTACTAATAACATAGAAAGTACTCCAATTAACTCAATTTTCCATTCACAAAACAAACATCTTCAAAATCGCATACAAGGAAAACACATCAACCAATTACTTGAAATTCAAAAATACACACCATATCATGTTTCTGTAACATATTTCAAGTCACAATTTACAATTCTCAATAATATCCAATCTATTTAATACCACATAATCACAATACACCCACATTTAAGATAGCATGGTTATCCCTCTTTTACATCAATATGCAACAAAATATAAGAAATATTCTTCTAACACATACATACACAGTCACACCATCGGGAAATGCACAACACAAGGCTACACAAGGGTTCATCCCGACACTAGAAAGCAACATATTAATCCATGATACATAATCCATGAGCCAAGAGCCAATATCCATCTCACATAATCCATACCTCACAACCAGTGGTTTGATGGTGTAAGGCCACACACACATGGTGAGACCATCCAAACAAGACCACAATGACCCATCTCTTGTTGTATAAGGTGGTTAGCCTCCAAGAGGTGGTCATCACACATAGGTGGGTAGTGGGTCCTAGCTATGTAACAACCTTACATACCCCCATCCTCAAGGTTCCCTACAGTTTCTTCCTCGTATACACTCACCAAGTCTGCCCTTGGAGAAGAATCGCAATACGACACATGGCCGACATAGAAAAAAAAAGGATAAACTAGTTTAACCACCAAAGTCATAAATAAATTTCAAATAAATGTTCAATTTGAACAATAAAGCAAGAAATGTGTGCAATTTCAACACTAAATCAAATGTAACCATGAGGGCTACGAGCAAATAAGATCAAAATGTGTGGCTAAACCATCACAATCAAATATAAGCAAGGTTTCAGCCTTCACAATCACTAGAAAATCATCAATCATTAAAAAGAAATTTCACAATCTTTGAAATTGCACTATACAACACTGCATGACTGGATACTAGCCACCAAACGAGGAAGGAGGGAACAATGTCAGGCTATAACAGTAGCCCTCATGTGGTGCAGAGTGAGCACGCCATCCACATGACCTAGAGTGTGCTCCTCGACTACACCCTACTTCACGTTGTCACACGACATGGACTAACCAAGTGGCCCACACACTCCTTGGCTGCTCACATGGGATGTGCACCTCAGCCTCCATCCCGCATTGCATCTCAGTGTAGCATGGTCATACACCAGCCAGAGAAGGCACGCACTTGTCGTATGTCGCATGGCAGTGTGTCTATGGCTCTGCGGAAGTAGGCACGCGCTAGACACACCTTGCATAGCGATACCTCATGGAGAAGGCACATGCAGGTACTCATCGTCGCCAGAGGTATACATGGCTAGGACCTACCCATATGCTAACGGACCCAAACACTGTCAAAAGAAAACATGAGTATCCCTCTACAAGTGTGTGAGGCCCCATTACGCTCATCACACAAGTAGGCTATCATAACACATTCTCATAGTGCACCTTCACATGTCTATGCATGTGGAATTGTGTCCTCGAGCCCAACTTTTTACCATCAGTAACACGACATCATCACCAGCACTGTGTCAGAACATTAGTGGGGTGTGGCATCGTATCCATTGCATCGTGTCAAAACACGTGTAGATACAGTGTATATAATGTATCTAAGAGTATATCAATATGGGGCTACTTGAGTTTCATCTCTCATACAGACAAGGTTGAATCACTAATTCCAACTCAACGTCCCTATAGACGACTAGGCATGCACTAACAAACCGACATTGTTGTACTAAAAAATGTGGGGTTTAGGCTAACACATATGGATTGTGAGGCCTACCATTTGATACACCATTTGGCTATCTTTTGATTCGATCATGTTGATACTCTGTGTTTTGGACTATTTTGGATGATCGTAGACACTTGATGTTATGTGTGTTTTATGCTTATGATGCTATGATGATTATATGCACATTATGTTTCCTTTATTGATATGCTCATATGATTTGGTTATCATGATTGAAATGGACAATTGTTTTAAAATGAGATGGAATTGATAGGATGCTAAATTTAATCTAGTGATGATGTGATTTCCTTATTATGCCATGACTATATATGAATTGATAGAATATGTTATGCTAGAGGAAGAATGTCATTATAGATATTGAATTTATTGATTCAGAGTTAGATTGTATTAAATAAATGCATATGGACTTATGATTTAATTATTGATTATCATGCATTGGATATTTTGACATGTGGACATTGAGTGTGCAGGTACACGCCCATGGCCAATGGGATTGGAGGTAACCAAGGGTACCCAATTGTGTCAACCAAGTGAAGCTACTATGGTTCATTTGGAGAATGGACCATAGCCTCTTTGTGTTGTATTTTATTTGTGATTAAAAAGATTTAATGTTGAATAGATTGAGATTATGTTTTTAAGGTCAATCAAACTTTTGTTGAGGGTTTTGGGGCATGTTGGAACTATTTTATTATGTTTAAATTTAAATTTATTTTTAGGGTTTTCAAAGGTTTAATTAGTCCTTAAATTGGGTTAATTGGCCCTTAATTAACCCCTAGGATGGTCACCTATGGGTTAGGGGTCAAATCAAACCCATAACTTGTCAAAATTGCAAGTTGTGACCCTTCTTAATTAACCATTAAGAAGGGTGACGGATTTTGGGGATGGGATTGGAGTGTTGGCTCCAAAATCTCATTTATGAGATTTGAAAAGGGTATGTGCAGGATCATCATGGAAAAAATAGGCCCTTAAGTGGCAAAAAAATCAGAAAAATCAGAGTTAGGAAACTTGACGTAAAAATTTGAATAAGTTATCTATATTATTTCAAAAATATGTAAGAATAGAATCTGTATCAAATTGAATGTAGTTTCTAAACTACTAGGTTTTTTTTTTTTTTTAAATCTATTTGAAAATTTGAAATTTCAATGCAGTAGTACTTAAATTTCAGGGAAAAATAAGAAGTAGATGTCTGTCTAACCACCCTAACCACAATTAAACGATAATATTTTTTTATAAGATTTTAGATATAAGTAGAGGACTCATGTCCCGATGTGATGCATATTTTTTTGTAATTTTTTTCCAAGTAAACAATTAATTATGAATTTTTTATTACAACTTTTAAAAAATATAAAAATTTGCATGTCTGACCACCTTAACTTGGTCAAAACTTCATGAAATTCAAATTTTCTTTTTTTAATCCTAATGTATGTGAAGCATGGAATGTGATGCATGTTTTGGATTCAAAAAATGTGATACCGTTTGAAAGCTATAGATGTTTTTCAATCAGTCTATCAATTGAGACTTTAGTCATAATTTGAATAGAAAATGAATAATAATTAATTATTAAATTCAAATTAAAGTATAATTTATATTGGTGGAAAGTTGAGAATCTCCTTTAAAAACCCTTTTTCGTTTCATCAATTTTGGGTAAAAAAAATGTCATTAGCCACATACCCATCATATTGCCACTTTTTGGCCCATCATGATCTTGCACATACCCAAAACCTTGTTGAGTGTTGAACACTCTTTGGCCTTTCACTTCCCCAAGAGTTCTCACACATGTGTGAGAACTTGTGGGGAGGTGTGTCCATAGGAGTGAATAGGAGATTGACATGTGTCAATCTTTCCTTCAAGGGTTTCCAACCCTAAACTCCTATTTGAATTCTTTGGAAAGCCAAAGGAAGGGCTCTTCTTTTTGTTTTGGTGCTTGAATTGCTTGGGGGGAAGGAAAAATCTTGCTTGGTCTTGAAGGAGTAGAGATTTGGAGCTCATCTTCAACCCTCCCTCATTGTTGGCTTGGATTTGACGTAGCTTTTACTCTATCTTTATGTATGTTTTTTTTTCGTTCCTTTTCTTTTACCTCTTTGTATGGAAGTTTGAGAACATGAATTATATGGGTTGTTTGTCCATTTATGTGTCTTTTCATTTCCTTGTGTTGGTTGGGGTTGTATAGGATAAACTCACCCAATGTGGGAAGAGAATCCTTGTGGGGGATATGAATGTGTAGGAACCTCTATGGGGAGATTGTTCCTCCTTTGAGAAGAAGAGGCACAAAAATAGTATGAGTACCCAAGTTTGTTTCATGATAGTATGGTGTTTTGGAAGATTGTTGTATGGAGGGTGTATGATATGAAGAATTTTGATGAAAGGGTGGATTGGAGAAGAAGAAAAATGGTGATGTTTAGTCTCTTTTTTATTTTCTAGCAACTCTCCCCATATAAAAGTGATGTCCGTGACCTCTATCCCCATCTTTGGATTCTTGAAGAATCCCTATGTTAATGTGTGAATCTTGGTTGGGAGTATTTTGTTTGAGTGTTGTGGTTGGGAATGGCTTGTTGTTCTATTGTTGTGTGTACCCGGTAGCTTGGTTACCTCCTAGCTCGGGGGTGGTTGGTTTTCCAGCCCAAGGTTGGGAGGTGAGCACAACCTATTGGCCATGAAGAGAAATGTATCTTGTGTAAACTTGCAGGTTTCATACTACATGTGAAGAAACTAGGTGTCACCTTGTGCAAGGAAACAAATAAGCTTTGTGTTGTAATCCTCAAGTGAAAATTTCCCTCTGAATTTAAACGTAGCAATCCTAAAGGACTATGGTAACAGTTTGTAGTTGTAACTGTATTGTGAAATTGAAATTTCTGAAAGTGGGTCGTGCAGTCTTGTAATGAGATCTAACTTTTGTGAAAAAAAAATGAAAGGAATTTAATATTGAGTAGATTGGTTGAAGTCCTTGCAAATATGAATATGGTGAAACTGAAGAAGTTGCCTCTGTTGTATTATATTGAAATAAAGTTACAAATTACTGTTTTTAAAGAGAAATGACTGTCTATGTTTTTCTTTTATATAAGAAAGTAAAAGTAATATATTCTTTGTTACATACCCATGACATACTGAATATGAGTTTTTAGTGATTTCATTTCATTGTTGTGACTAAAATTTATGCAAATTTAAGTAGTATTCAAGCTCTCAAAAAAATCCAATATTCTGTGTTTACATGATCCTTTCAAAAAGAAAAACATATAGTACTTGTTTTTATACTGAGAAAGATAGGGACAGACTAGATTGGTTGTGAATATTGTTTCAGTGCAAATACATATATATGTACTGTGATGCTAAAAAAAAAATTTTAAAAAAAGAAATACGACAAGGAAAAAAAGAAAGAAGAGAGCAACCTGTTTATCTTTTCATTTTCTATAGCAATGAAATGTATTAGAACTAAATAGAAGCAATTTTTTTTTTCTGTTGTAGATTTCACTATGGCATATTTTGTTGTTTCTTTTGACAAAATACTACAATAGATCTTCCAGTATATTCGACAGTAGAATCCAGCTTACTATGGTTAATAAAATTTTATGGATTGCATACATTTCGTAAGGAAAATTTTACAAATCCATAGAGTGCCATTTTAAAATAGAACGATAATATTAACTGTTGCCATATGTGTTCCTGTAAGTCTACCCTCAAATGACCATTCATTATCCCCGTGAATTAGATTGAATACATGGAATCTAGTCTACAAACTGTATTCTGCCACACTCATCTTCTCAGAATCACCACCTAATCTTATGATTCACTTGCCCTACAGTCGAACATGTCCCTTCATGCCACTACGGATTCAAAAAAAAAAAACAAAAAATAATGAATTTATATTTATTCCATTGTCTCCCTACTAAAAGCGAAAAAAATATGCACTCCATATATACCCAGCTACCCCAATAGATCAACAATACCTACATCTCCGAGGAAGGTGATGGTATGAACAAAAGTGCAGTTGCTATGAGGATGTAGTTAGAGAATAATAAAGCATGAAAACATTCCAAAAAACAAATAAACTGGATGGAAACAATGTGGATATGAATCTATCTTTGTAAAAATTCAGCCAACTGGCTGCCTCACATATTGAGTTGCATTCTCCAAAAAAAAAAGAAAAAAAAAAAACTCGGAAATGTGCGTTGCCTTGGAACAGAAGATGAGCAATCTGATAGCGATTAGGGTATCCCTTAGGATCTTATTGCATTCAAAATAGGCACCAAATAAATTCACTTTGGTGGTTGGCGCCCAACACCCCCCCCCCACACAGCCAGCTAATAAATCCTCTTATCACTGCAGTTACATGATTTTGTCTTACAGCTGCACACCAAACGTAGGCAATTAAAATATATTTTCTCTAACTAGTTGCAACACAGTAGATGGGTTTTCCTTGCATCATTTAGGTTACTCCATTTAAAATTTTCCCAGCCATTGAGTGGCACAGTAATTGAAGACGGCTTATGGTTGAAGGAAACAGTTACTAATAATAGCAGATATGATAGATAAGTAAAATAAACTAAAACAGCTACTTGTACCTTATTTTTAATGAATTACCTTAGAAGAATTAATGAAAAGGAATCATTTGGGAAGGAAAAATGGTTTGTTTGGCGTGATAGAATAAATTGGTGAATAAATGCAGAAATGGGTTTTGTATATAATTTTTATATTATTATATTTAATAACATTTTGTTTCCACAGTCCATGATAGTGATCATTCTCTCTCATTTGTTTATCATCTTGATGATGGATCATGGAGTATGATCCGAAACATTGATGTAAAATTACACACATCTGCTTATCATCTTGATGATGGATCATGGAGTATGATCCGAAACGTTGATGTAAAAATTGCACACAGTTTTTTTCGTAAATATGCATACTAATTATTATATTTACTAATTTATTGATTTTAATATTATTATTAATTTATATAATTTATTTTTATATTATTATTAATTTATATAATTATATAAATATTTATTATTTATTTGAACATTAAATTAATTATAATATTATACTAAAAAATATTTAAATTTAATATATTTTGTATTGTATGTAATTTTATTTTATAATATTATATAAAAAATCATTTTAAAAATTATATTTTATAATCTAAAATAAAAATAAATAAATAAAAAATCATCTAAAAATTAAAAAAATAAGATTTAAGAATAGTACTACAAAATATAATAATTTACATTACATAAACTTGTATTTATGCCAAGAGGAAAAGATAAAGATAAAAGTGAATATGCTTTAAAACCAAATAAAGAGACAAAAAAATGGGATTTTTGTGGCTTGGAGAGAGAATAAATAAAATATTTATGGGACAACTACCACGTAGCAGTATACAATGAACCAAAACAGAGCATTTATAGGACAATTACCACGTAGCAGTATACAGCGAACCAAGTCAGAGCGAGCCATCAATTTGATGTGCTTGAAATAATTATGATACTACTGTTCTTGGGTCGTCCGATCATTGGAAAAATCAACAGCCATCTTATCCAACTGCCAAAGAAAGTCCGAGCAACGGAAAAACGGCCGAAAAAAGTAACGCGAGTAAATAAGTGTGCGGAGAAGGGAAAAACGGCAACGAGAAAACAACTGAAAAAATAATGAAAAACGATGCACGACTAAGATTTATTGAAGCACCTTGCAGGGCGTCTTGGGTTTTGTGAACCGTTGATGGACATAATGAACTTTGAAAGTTCATATAGGACACGCCTTCGGCGTAATAAAATGAGTACAACTTTATTACCGTGAGAAGTAGGTAAACCAATTGCCTCCCTTTCTTGTGTACGAAGCTCTTAGCAATCAATCACCTTCAATCTTATTAATTGCTATAGATTAGATCATTCTTTAGCCGTATAGTAAATGCTGGTAAAAAGGTAACAAAGATTTGGTATGGATTGCACAGATTTTAGTGAAAATAAATTTACAATTCAATAAGGTGAACGATAGTTTTACTCCAATGCTAATTCCTCGGCTGTTGTCAGTCATGTTACATAGATCAGTAAATCTACATTTAACTGCCATAATAGTTATTACTAGTATTAGTAAATCTTCCATGCTAATATCAACGTTATAAAGTGTCATTAGACAGCATAACTGTAATGGAAGGCTATCTTCTAAATATGTACACTTAGAAATTCTAAAGAGAACGAGCTTACGAAAATAGTTCTTAAAGAAAAATATGCGTAGCGTTTAAATTCATACTTTGATTAGCTTTCCAATGGATAAGATACGCCAAAGAAAAATGCATATATATAGTAACGTAAGTTTGTTTAAAAAAAATTAAACACCTAAAAACGATGGGTAGTTGTGGTACCCTCAATAAAACAAAATAAGACTTTTTCCTTGGAAGCTATGTCTTGCTTTAAAAATTCACTAAGGGACATGCGTTATGGCTCCTTATATTTTTTTTGAAAACCAAATACAAACTTTACCCTTTTAGATTTATAATAAATACTTGAATAGAGTCTAATCTAGCTATGGGTACTTCCCCTTTAGAAAGTACCTCTATTTATATATAGATAATTTAGATTATAAAGTTTAGATTAATTTAATTGTATATATAACTTTTTATTGTAAAGATTATTTGGTTAAGATAATTTAAATTTATTAAAGATAATTTAAATTATAATTTTAAGATCAATTTTATTTTATTTATAATTTTCTCATAAATTTTATTTATTAAAAATAATTTAAATTATAACTTCAAGGTTAATTTAATTATTATATAGTTTCTTTTGTATAAGGATTATTTATGTCTTTATTAAATATAAAATATTTGTTAAGTAAATAAAAATATTGTACTTTGGCAACAACACTAATATTGTTTTATGGGAATTATATTAATGTCATTAATGTATTTTTAATAATAATAAACGATGATAATACGAAGAGCACTACTAAATTATTATTTATAACCTTTAGTTTTAACCTAGTTATTTCACCACCTAGTTTAGTGCTGGCGAGGTGTTCTTGAAGAGGCATGCGTGAGGTGCCACACACAAATGTTTTTTTTTAATTCACTCACCCCCTCTCTAGGGTGACATCATTCAATGCATGCAGTTAGTGACTAGGTGCTTGCATAAATGTCATTGATCTAGGTTGCATGTTTGTAATTTTAACAAAAAAAAATTGGTTGTGTTTTTTTTTCTCTACATATAAATTGAAGGCACGATATGGATCAAGTAGCTTGACCCATCATGAGGGAAAGTAGTGGGTATGCTCCGCAAGGATTGTTTGAGCTAAGGTCGCTGCACACTGCCATTATTCGTACACCATACACCCTACCCCTTGGAGTGACATGGCACCTACTATCCCTCCATAGATTGGGAGACTTAGAGAACCAAAAGAAAAGCATAAAAAAAATACTATCTTTTGGCTACTCTTGTGAGAAAATTATCAACCACACATGGGTTGGCCTCTAATCGGTAACACACATGCAACACATGAATGGTATGGTTCTTCCCACACTAAGGAAAATAGTAGTTTCCCCATGGATGGGTATGTAGTATCACCATCACATGGCACACAAAGCAAGCATGGGTTTAACACCACACACAAACATCACACAGATACTGGTTTCCACAATACAGGTAGTGCATTCATACCTACTATCATAGAAAAAAAAAATTCCCTATTCTCATATGCACATACATGATTGATGCCACATATAAAAATCAAGTACTCCCAACATCCTCCATACTTTTCCTCCAAAATTGTAAACTCTTTAATCACTTTTACAATTCCTTAAATATCAACATTATCCTCTTCCTCAAGTTCAAAGTTCACTTTTATCAACTCCATTAAAGCTAAATTAATACCATAAAGCCTAAACGATTATAACAAACTTCTCCTGAATAAAGCATAACACTCGCTTTCATCACCACATAGCTAATAACCGCAATCGGCATCATAAATCCTCGGTTCAACATTATTTTAACGTTTACCATCATAAAACTTTTACCAAAGATAAAGCATCAAATGCCTTTCCATTGTAGAATTCATATTGCTTTACCGTCATTCGGTAATAATACGCCATAAAGGAAGGGTACTCGTTTTTAAATCTCGAACAACATTGTATAAAGTTATAGTTTTTACCGATTCCACGGCGGAAGATACCACTTAACATGAACACACTATCGCCATGCGTACCAAAATTCATTTCTTTCCAGCATAAAATATTACCGTTGTCATACTAGTTCCAATAATAGAGTAAGAGAATGGATTTGTTCATTGCACCTGGCGGATCAATTTTCTGGTGAATCCAGATTTTATTCCGTGAACCTGCAATACGTCTCTGGGGTATGTGTTTGCAGATCAGGCAGACCTTTACGCCATCCCATAACCACGGCCGCTTTAACCGATCAAATGTTGATTTTCGCGCTGAAAGTACGTAAAGTTATTAACCATGCACTAATCCCTGCTCGCCGCAGTACGGCAATTCTTACACCACGCTTCTGGCGCTCTGAGACTTCCGTACAATAATATTTTTCCCTATATACTGATGCAAATAATATTTCATCAACTTCACCTATGAATTTATACTTATGAAAATAGTTTTGAAAACTCATATTTATTCCTAAAATTATCATGTGCAACATTCATTTCATAACACTTAAAATTAGCTAGCATATATAAGCATTCAATAACCAATGCACTCCTAGAGCATTCCCTTTACACTTATGCATCCAAGAACACAAGGAGACAAAAGAAGTGATTTCTTTGCAAGGCACACACTAAATAAAGTTTGTTAAATTAGTTTCCAAGATTCACCCTAAACAATATTCATAAATGTTACTTGATTAAGTCACTCACTTACACCAACCATAAAGGAACCATCATAATTATTTTAACGAATCACTACTTGACAGTATGATTACACTATACTACATTCCTTTTATACTTATATAATATAATTCAATAAGAATACATGCAATATCAGTCTAGGATAACACTAAAGTCATTCTTTTATTCATTTCTACTTCTAACCTTCATTAGTCATTATGTATTTTTAACACATAGCCTTAAAATCACATAGAATACAATCAACACCCACATACATCAAAAGAGGGGTATGTGCAGGATCATGATGGGCCAAAAAGTGGCGATATGATGGGTATTTGTAGGGCATGTGGCTAACGAGTTTTTTTTTACCCAAAATTGATGAAATGAAAAGGGTTTTTAAAGGAGATTCTCAGCTTTCCACCAATATAAATTATGCTTTACTTTGAACTTAATAAATAATTATTATTCATTTTACCTATTTGAATTACTTATTTCACAGAAGTCCTGATTAGTAGGTTGGTTGAAAAATAATCATAAAACTTAAAATGGTATCACATTTTTTGAATCAAAACGTAATAATTTACATTCTATCTTCACATACTATAGCAGATTTAAAAGAAAAATCAAATTTCATGAAGTTTGACCAAGTTAAAGGTGGTGGAGACATACAATTTATATTTTTAAAAGTTTGTAATAAAAATCATAATTAATTATTTGCGGAAAAGTGCATACTTCATCGCCATTACGTCTGGCATCATAGTATTCTCCACTTGTAATAAATCCTCCGCAAAAATAATTATCATTTTCTTTATGGTTAGGGGTGGTGGAGACCTTACACCTACTTCTTCATGGAAATTTAAATTACTACTACAGCTAGAATTTCAAATTTCACCAAATAGATTTTTAAAAGGAATAAACCCTGTCAATTGAGCAGATTAAATTTTCTATAGATTCTATTTCAACTTTGGTACTCAATATAATATATAGATAACTTGTTCAAATTTTATGTCAAGGTTTTAACTCTGATTTTCAAGATTTTTTTACACCCATAAGACTTTTGTTTTCCCATGATGATGGGTACACCGGAGGTAGAGGCTAGGAAAGTACCATGGTAGCAAGTCAACAACATACACTCAAAGAGAATATGTGCGAAGATAAGACATTATAACTAACTCCAAGGTCACCTTGACCTCACACAGACTCGAAACTAAGGGACACACAAGAGAATGCTAAACAACACGACTATCACCCTAAACAAGCTAAGACTCAACATGCTCATCTACACTTGGATGACAAAAGGGGGTAGAACTATATTCACTCTCACACAACGACTCACCACAACAGAACATGGTAGCAAAATTAACCAAAGATCCCAGTGCTGCAACCTTGACTTCGATACCAAGTTTTAATGCCCTGCTATGCAAACCCCAAAGGACCACAACTATGAAACAATTTTTTTTTAAACATATAATATATAATATATGCATATTAAGTTCCTTTGAATGAGATTAAATTACATGAATACAAGTTAATCACCTAAGTCCTTTGGGGTACACAAGGTGACATTACTTATGCTAACCCACAATGAAAAGATAAATAAAATTCCAAAATGCATTAGTTTAGCCCATTCATCCATCAAACTATAACATTGAAGCATACACAAGAGATAGACCATTATAAAAAAGATCAACTCTATTTAATAACCATATTACACATATATGTACAACATGCTTATAAGACGATAACCACTATCTTTTATCACATGATTGCAAGGATTCATTTATACTTTACATCTGCTTCTAGTACAATACATGAAGATCATATTCATGAGTTTACATCATAAAATTCCCAACACATGTGGGAGTAATACATCCATACAAGAGCATAACTGAAGTACAACATAAACATATGGCTATAAATGAATCTCTGGAGTAGGCTCCATCTAGGTGGTACTGCACTATATGAACGTTGATGGGGAACCCAATGGGTGCATAACACGTTCCACCCGACCACGTGGGTTTTAGAAAAACCCACCCCCTATGCTAGGAGATGACAAGGAAGAATCCTCAACCAAGGATGTCCAAACAGAAAACGACAAGACTCAACTCCAAACAAGAGTGACATGGGAATACATAGACAACACAACATCTATAGATTCCAAAATTATAACATCAATAGATCACAAAACATAACATCAATAGACCACTACCAGAGACTTGAAAAATCAACCAATCATAAAAGGGTGTACCAACACAGAGAAGTACTAAATCTCAAATGAAGCACACACGAGGCATAAACCATCCTGCCACCATTCACATACATAGCTACACATTGAAATAGGTACAACCCATGAATAGGAACCAAAACTGCAATTACAATCAAACTTTTCCAAAACTAAATCAAATGATAAATTAATTATTCATCAACTGGCTCTTGCCTCTAGAAGTCTAAAAGTCAAAATAACTCTTAATGGGGTACTATAACATAACAGGTTCCCACATTGATAAAAGGCCAAAAGAATTGACACAAGGTAAATAAAAAGCAAATCCAACTTTAACAAGAAATCCATCAAACCATAAATCACAATTCAACTGAAAATGCCATTATGGTATTTCAACTCTATTTCTAAAACAAATACACTTATCTTGAGAAAATCAAATTTCCTAAATGCTAAAATTGCTTCTTTCTATTTGCAAACTAACAATGTGACTAATTCATTCCATTTATACTATGATATATTTATTCTTTTCTTTTTAAAACATAAATTATGAAATAAAACTTGACTTTTAAAAATTAATAAATTACAGCCTATAATCATGCAATGAGAACACCAAATCATCATATATATTCATATATATGTATAATATTTTGTATATATATATATATGTATATATATCCTCTTATATATGTATGTATACCATATTATTTATAAGAATATAAAGAAAGAATCAATTCTTTTGAAATCATTTTAAATTCGGAATACAAAATGATGAATACTTGTGTAATATATATATATATATATATATATATATATATATATATATATATATATACTTAATTTAAAAATAAAATTTTTAAAACAAAATCTAATGGAGGCTACCCTTAAGGCAACACCCTCAACAAGGAGGTTGCGGGCTTGGGTGGCTGCGCACAACAGTCCTGGTGACAGCTACACATAGTAGTCACTCAGATTGTTGTGTACAACCCTTAGCTACTACGTAACCCCAAGTCATAAACAATAAATCATATGGGATCTGGGGGTGTGGCCAAAGCCATCCCTCTCGTGTTGCATATCCTTCATCTCAATGTCAACAGAGCTAAAACATGGCATAATTTAAATGTCTATATATATATATATATTCCAGAAGAAAAACAAGGTTTCTCTTGAATAAAATATAGGCATACAGACTACAATTTTTTAACTACCAATAATAATTTTATTTATCAGATGCCCAATTTTTCCAGCATAAAATAAAATGGGTTTAGGAGAGCAATGATATATAGTAAAAGTTGAGAGATCAGCTAAAAACAAGAGATTCTTGTATGAGAACTTACATAGAAAAATATATCTTTCTATAGACAGAGTTTTATTCAAGCTTTTTGAGAAATTATTCGTTAAAGAAAACTTCATTTTTATTTAAAATAAAATACTCTCTTCTATTTTCGAAAACCCAAAAACAAATCAGAATAAAATAGCAATTTTTCATTCTCTCTCTAGTTTTTGGAAACAAGCTGAACATTTACTCGTTCTTTTTTTCTCAAGTTCTTGATTTTTTTCTATTCTAAATGAAATCTTTAAATTTTAAATTTCTATTTTATTAATTTCAACTCATAGTTGACACATTATTCATTATTTAAATATTTTATTCTATTATTTATCCCCAACTTACTAATTACATCAAATTACTAATTTAGATGGTACATATTATTTAATTTAATAGCAACTTTTAAAATTTAATGAAACTAAATTTAATTTTAAAACTCATAATTATCTCTTAATTTATTAATAAAACTCTTTATTTCTAATATTTATTTTAAACTTACTTTTTAACAATTAAATCACTAAATTAATACTTAACAATTAAATCATTTAATTATATTATTCTATTTTATAAAATGACTATTTACAATTATAAACAATAATATTTCCATAGTTTATTTATTTACTTTCCTTTAATTAAATAACCACATTTGGGTATGTGCAGGATCATGATGGGCCAAAAAGTGGCAATATGATGGGTATGTGGCTGACGACTATTTTTTTACCCAAAATTGATGAAACGAAAAGGGTTTTTAAAGGAGATTTTCATATTTTCACTGATATAAATTATGCTTTACTTTGAATTTAATAAGTAATTATTATTCATTTTCTATTCAAATTATGACTAAAGTCCCGATTGATAGGCTGATTGAAAAACATCTATACCTTTCAAACGGTATCACATTTTTTGAATCCAAAACATGCATCACATTCTATCTAAAATATTATCTAAAATATTATAATATTATAATAAAATATTATCATTTTATTGTGGTTAGGGTGGTCAGACAGACACCTACTTCTTATTTTTTCCCTGAAATTTAAGTACCACTTCATTGAAATTTCAAATTTTCACCAAAGAGATTTTTCTTTCTTTTAAACAAACCTAGTAGTTTATAAACTACATTCAATTTGCTACAGATTCTATTCTTACATATTTTTGAAATAATATAGATAACTTATTCAAATTTTTATGTCAAGTTGTCTAACTGTAATTTTTCTAAATTTTTTTCCACTTAAGGGCCTGTTTTTTCCATGATGATCCTAGACATACCCATTTAATTTATCCATCCTAAGGAATTTGAATTTAATAAATAATTTAGCAATATTCTTCCAACTATTTATTAATATTCTACCAAAGAAACATCAAGCAAAGTCATCAACTAAAAACGACACAAACCAAGATTAAAAATAAATGACCAACACAAAGTAATACTAAAATGAAGACGAGGCCATAGATGATCGATGTTGCCAGACACAACAATGGGAATGACAAACTTGGACGAGGAAAATTCCTTGTCATCTCTATTTCAACATCATGCCCATTGGGATTTTATAATGCTCGCCCTGTTTAGAAGTTATTTTATATATATATTTCTCTTATTTTAATTTTTTAATATTTTTTAATAATTTTTGTAAATTAGATTAAATTAAAAATAATAATAATACATTAAAAATTTAGGAGAGATTAAAAAGATTACTAATAAATATGAAAAAAACTAACCTCTAAGATACACAAGCAGGAGTCTAAAGATAAAGGATCAAAAAACAAAGTAGCAACACTATCATTAGAAATCATTTGTAATTGGTCATGGAGTATCAATATCAGTACTATTGGGTAGTTGTTGACAATAAGTATTCATATTAAAAAAACTTATAATTTTATATTACAACATCTTCACCAGTCAAATTACAACCTTTTTATATTAATAATTTTAAAAAATATATAGATATGAGAATATTAATATTTATTTTAATAAAAGATTTATATTTTATCTTCAATTGTCACGCCCCGCCGTGCGAACCCCAAAGGAACTAATAACAACAGAACAATTTTTTTTTTTAAGAATATAATAAACATACTTAAGTATTCTAATATAACAATATACTAAGTTGCATGACTAATTCCATTGGGGTACACGGGGTGACATTACTATACTAACCCATAACCATATTCATAACATATGTACATAAGACAATGAAAGATACTATAAAGATATGAAGCATTTATATTACCACAGAATTAACACAACTTAACACAACTATTACCAATGATCGTTCCTAAATAAATACATGGCCTGAATATACATTACATCCAAATGATGGTAAAATACAACTGATTGAAAATACATCTCAATAACTACATATACAAATCACATCCAGGTCATCCCAACACCACGTGGGAGACAATACATCAATGAATACTTTACATCTGAAGTATAACATACATCTGGTACCAAGAATTACTGGATCATCAACATCCTCCAAAACCCTACAATCAAAGATATATCTGCAACAGAAAGGGAAACCCAACGGGGTGTGAAGCACGTTCCACCCAACCACCCCCGTGCTGGGAGTAGACAAGGAAGGGTCCCCGACCAAGCACGCCTAACAATAACAAGGACTAACTCCAAATAGACAACTTAACATCAAAGACCACTTAGAAACTCAACAATGACAAATCCAAAGGCACGACAACAAACCACTTCAGAACATAACAACAAGTCATAATCACAACATCAATGAAACTCAAGACATAATATCAAAGACTATTTCCAACAATAACCAAAGAGAAATCAATAATCACTTAACCACTACAAACACAATATCACTTAACAACCACAATCACAAAGTCACTTAACAACTACAACCACAATATCACTTAACACGAGGTTACAATGCTTCCAGAGAACAAAGATCATGAACATCGCACAATAACTGATTAACTGTCGACATAGGAAGAGTGTCATGCATAAATTGCCATGAGTTACCCTGGCTCAACCTTCCTAGGCTACCGGACCCCCATCCTGGGTTACCCTGGTTTGCCTCTACCGGCCGCGGGACCCTCATGCAAAACTATGCGTCCCATCTCATCTCGAGCCTTATCATTCACTTGCTTCACGAGAGAGACAATCTTTTATCTTTATTAGTGTGAAAGACCCCATTAATTCTTTTAGATTATCACTTAGTTAAACTCTAGGTGAGTTACATTCTCGGGCGCTCTCTTTGTGTGCTTCTGGACTCTACAAGAGCCACTTCTACTTCCATTAAACACACAAAGTACAATACCACAAAGATAACTAGGGACAACACAAACCTTCCAATCATAAGGAGGAAACAAACAAGGTTCTCACCTCAACACTGAGGAAACTCAGATACAAAACACACTCCTTCCAAAGGAGGTACAAATTCATTAATTCCTCTCCTCGCTTCTCAGAGGCACAAATCCCCGCTCAGGAAACCGTTACAGCATAATAGTACAATTCTATACCATTCCAAGGTGATTCACAAAATTAATCCCTCTACACAAAAACATCCTGCACTTAGAGACCTCTCCTCGAAGACTGACCCATAATAACCCCATTTGCCCATACATGGAGAATAAAAGAACATGAAAGAAAAAAAATATTCCACTTTTTTTTTTAAAAGCTCCTACAAACTTCTACTCATACAAAAGGTAAATATATTTATCTATATACACACAAAAGTCTATAAGAAAATGCCACAAAGAATTAACACCATTCCCAAAATCACAATTACATTTACAACATCCTATAAAACAAACTACAATGAATATAAATTCACCTCAATAACTCAAATAATTACACGAGTCTACTCTTTTCAACAAACAAATAGATTATATTCCCAATTTCCTAATTAATATCATATTCAAAATATTAAAATTTTCAAACTTCTTTCTAACAAACAACAAAATAACTATTTAATGCATATACATAAGATATTACTGTTTTCTCCTCACATAACTATATAAACTTATTTAAAAAAATAATATATATTAACCAAATTAATAAATTTATTATAAAAAAAATAATTTACTCCCAGAAATATTATATAATATATTATAAAAATATTAATATGTATAATAAATAAATATATAAATATATTGTATTTAAACTAATATCTTATATAGATAATAAATAAAATTAAATACAAATAAAAATAAAAAATCCATTTAATAACACTTTTAAATAACAAAAATACATAAACCCATCACAAAGCAAAATCTAAATGAGGCCTCAAATCTATCACAGAAAATGGTATTCCCAATACTATGTATCTCATTACTGTGGATGGATGTAAATGCACAAGGATATACTAAAAATAATATTTATAATATAAATATTTTTAATAAATTTTATTTCAATAATTTAATTTTATTTTATTTCATTTTAAAATAAAATTATGAAAATTTAAACAAAATTTATTTTATAATTTTCAGTTATCCAATAAACTTTTATATAATTTATTTATTTAAATTATTTATTTTCTTTGATAATTGATCTAGAATCTAAACAAAAGTTCATAATTAAATATTAACACATACTATTGTACATTCACTAGTGAGCAACATTAGAATATACATCAAATTGGTTCAATTTTAAAAACAATATATAAGTAAGCTAAATAGAAACTTATGAATACATGAATAAAACTTTGATTTCAACCAGATATAAAATAAATCAAGAAATAACATAAATATATAACAACATGATTTTTATTTCAATGTGAAGTATCTTGAAACATTATTGAGTAAATTTTAATAGGGTTTACTGCTTATAGTTTTTCTAAGAGAATTCAAAGGTTTAATATACAGACTAATGTATTGCAAATCATAGAAAAAGAAAATTGTTTGTAGTAAGCCAAATTTTGTTTATAAAAACAATAAAATTTGATTTAATATCTATATAGCTATTCCTTTTTAAGTCCTAAAGAAAATATTCCTACCACTTTACATTATCCAATGAAACTATCTATACATGAAAGAAAGTGCTATGGTTAGCAATATGTTGTAGTTTACTTCTTGAAATTAATTATATGTATACTTATTATTAAAATTATAAAAAATGTGGACTATGAGATTTGGTTTGTTAATTGTGTTAAATTGAGGTTTGATGTAATTATAGTTTTTAATATAAAAAATAATATTTTCTAAATATATATTAATATTTATACTATCCATTTATTTTGAAGATTACTCAACTTTAAAAAAAATATAATTAATTTTAAAATTTGAAATTAATTAAAATAGTCATTAAATAACTCTTGGGAAAAATGAATAACTCTTAAATAAACAATTTAAATAAAATAGTTAAATTATACTAAACTAAAATAACTCTTAAGTAAATAAAATAATTTTAATACATAAGATAATTTTTATATTAATAAGAGAACTCTTAAACAACTTTAAGTAGAAAAATATGTTATAATTATATTGACATAGTTATTATAATCAATATAACAATATTCTATTAAAAAAATATTTATAGTTAACAATATAAAAAATAATAATTGTCAAATAATTTTATAGTAACATACAATAATCATTCAAATAAATAATAATTTAATAATTCATATATCTATAAAAAATTATCATGTAATGTAATGTTGGTCTATTTATTTTCAATATTCTAAATATATTACATTCTAATCAATATACATATTAACACTTGCACCAAAGGAGGTGCAATGGTTACGCCGATTATATTTTTTATAATTTATGTTTGAAAGGAGGTCTATAAGTGATGGAAAGTTTATAGATCCACTGTGGAGGTTAATTAATTAATATGGCTAAAATATCTATGCACCAAATTTTCCAAGACAAAATTGAGTACCTTAACATAGAAGTTGGTGTGAAGAAGAATGTTGTAAAAGTTGGTGTAAAAAAGAATTTTGTATAGCTTAATAGAAGAAATATCTTTAAAATATTTAAAAAAATATTTTCTCCATAAATTTTATTCTTTAATAAGCATTTTTGTTATATTTGAATAACATTTTTCAAATATAAAATATATTAGATGGTACAATTATGGTTTCAAATAACATATATTTGTTATCATCTATTTCACCATTTTCCTGTCTATATTTCAATTAATAATCACTTAATGGGGACACTTAAAATTTTTCCCTTTTTTTCTTTCATATATTTGTTTTTCAATTATATATTTATAATAAATCTAAAATTAAATAATTATATAAATTATCTATTAATTAAAAAATTTAAATCACAAGAAAACATTGATACATAATCTAAATGTATTTCTTATTGTTTTTATAATATATTTGTTATTTTTTTATATAATTTTTTAGAAGTTATTTTATATATATATTTCTCTTATTTTAATTTTTTAATATTTTTTAATAATTTTTGTAAATTAGATTAAATTAAAAATAATAATAATACATTAAAAATTTAGGAGAGATAAAAAATATTACTAATAAATATGAAAAAAACTAAGCTCTAAGATACATAAGCAGGAGTCTAAAGATAAAGGATCAAAAAACAAAGTAGCAACACTATCATTTGAAATCATTTGTAATTGGTCATGGAGTATCAATATCAGTACTATTGGGTAGTTGTTGACAATAAGTATTCATATTAAAAAAACTTATAATTTTATATTACAACATCTTCACCAGTCAAATTACAACCTTTTTATATTAATAATTTAAAAAAAAATAGATATGAGAATATTAATATTTATTTTAATAAAAGATTTATATTTTATCTTCAACTTTCTTACACTTCAAGAATAAAATCTACATATTACTGTTTTTGAAAAGGAAAAAACAAGTTTTGCAGGGACCTGAAACCACGAAGTTTAAACAACAAGAGATAAGCAGAAAAAGTACAAACAACCAGACAGCTGTCCCAAAAAGGAAACGACAGCACCAAAAGACAGTAGGGCCCAAAAAAGGACCGCCCAAAAAAACCAGCAACCAAAACACCACATTACTCCAAGGTGTTCAGTAATTCCTCAGCTTCCTTTTCAACATTCTACATGTCCTGTAACCCCTGCTTGAGAATTTGAACCGTAAGTGAAGAAGTCAGCCCTGGTCTTCCTCTTAATGTTTGCCCTGGTATGAGTCGAAATCCCTTCACCAGCCGATCTGCTACCTCCCCTGTCCGCATCCAAATCCACAACCAGTGAACCCTTTTGGTTTTTTTCAAGCTTTTCCACCATTGCATTTATGATGATGGTGTTATGCCTAGCAATTTTTTGATTGTTTGCAACAGTGGCCCTAATGTTTTGTTCAATCTTGGACATGTTACACTCGATACTAGCCAATCTATCCTCCTGTAATTGATGTCTTTTCCTCGGTAATGGAGTTTCCTGTTCATCATTATCTCTACTATTCCAATTGATCTTCTGCTCCAAATCCATAACCTTGTTGTTGAGATCAGTAACACGGCCTTTCAAGTCACAGACATCTTTCTAAGTCCATTTGAGAACGGTAAAAAGGCCATTCGTACTTTTTTCTGCTATACTAACCAAATCCTCAGGCTTAAGCTTATTCAGAGCAGAATTAATTTCATCCTGAATAAGGGACTCAAAATGATCATTCCCAAATTTTACAAAAGCAGGGGCACTAGGGGCCGATTCCTTATTGACCATGGGCTTCTCAGAGAGGATATCCATAGAATTAAATGTAGTAAATGTAGTAAATGTTAGTGTTAAAATGTAGTAAATGTTACCCTTTTTTATGAAATTTATTGAGTAGGCTAAATTTTAAAATGACACTCCATTGGTTTCTTGATTTATATTAATATTTTAAACTTAATATTGTGGCCAAGATAAATAAATAATAGTCATTGAATATTTTTATTTTCAAAATCCGTGACAAAGTAAACCTCTATGAGGATAATAAAAGTTACAATCTAGATTCCAAGTGTTTAATATTGCTCCTTTTGAAGCAAATAAATGGGGAGATCAATAAGTTGATGATGTAACCAGGCACTATGACAACTTTGTTTTCCTTACAAGGACTATTAAGAGTCCCTAAATGCATCAATTAGAACCCACATAATGTAATCTTCCCCATCCTCTTCCTTGTAATCCTCCCAATATACATGGATACATGCATCACTTCACTCCTCAAAATTACTTCTTTGCAGATAAATCCACATCACAAATCGGTCTTGGTGTGCCCATCATGAACATTATGGTTGTCTCAACATTATTCCTTATGCTTGTATGATCCAGAAGCATCCAGAAACCTCAAAAATTCATAGTCTCAAAATCTGAAGAAGCCAACGTCATTGGAAAGAGCTCGTTGAAACGATCCTGACGCAACTTGAATCGCATCAAAAGGAGCTCGTATGTGCGAGTTATGCTTGGTCAAAGGTTTGGTCAAATAGGCAAATCAAGTGTCCAGAAAGGTGAAAAATTGATTGTCTCAAATCCAAGCAAAAATGACACCAAGTCGTAGTGCTCATTGTGCTGATTCCGGAACTATCTTCAGTTTCAAAAACAGAGTCCTTATGAGCAAAATAGAGCCAGTCAAAGTTTTAGTCAAAATGATGATGTCAACATGTGACATGACAATTGACTAGGTGGTGACGTGGAAATTGCAAGTGATGTGGAAAAAATCTCACAAAATTCATGTACCATGCTTCATTTTTGAAAATAAAGTGTGGAGGCTTATTTTATCTCACAAAAATCCATCGGATTTTGTGGGATCCCAACTGGATTTGGTGGGATCCAAATCTCCTAAAAATCAAAGAAATTAACTCATAAAAAAAAAAACCTCCTAAAATAACATTAAATTGTTATTTTAATTTTAAACTAAACCCCCTAAACTAAAATAGCCCATGAATATAATAAGACAAGGGCTTAGAAAACAAATTTCAAATGTTTTGTTAAGGGGTTGTTTATTGTTTTATTTTTAAAATGGGGAAGTTATTGTTTTTATATAAACAGGTTAGTGTTTTTTTGTAAGGCTTATAATTATAAAAGCCAAAGGAGAGGGGTTAATTTGTTATTTTATTTATTATGGTGGTTTTTAACCCCATATGCAAAATTTATGTATAAAAGGAGGTGATGTGATAGAGTCTTTATGCATTTTTTTCTGGAGAGATAATTCAGATGTTTTTTTTAGGAATTTTTGGAGAACTTTACAAGGTGATATTACACCAATAATTGTAAAGAGTTGTGAGTGAGATTGTGAGGAGACTATTGTAAGCTTGGAGAATTGTAAGAAGGCATTTTCAGGTGCTTGGAAATCTTAATAAAGCGGTCCAACGTTGAGAAGTGGACCCAAAGACGTAGCTCAAATTGAGTGAACTCCGTTATCAAGTGTGATCTCTCTATTTCTTCTTTGTTTCATTATTCTTCCAGTATTTTGATTCTTTGAGTTTTCTTAGCTTATGTCTCTTGAATCTGGTTAGAGTATAAGTGAACTTTATTTGTCATAATTTCAATGGTTAAGATACATAATCATGCATTCCTGTTGGATCAGGAATTTAATCTGTAATTGGATTAAGTTTGGAAAACTTTAACGTCCTAGTTTACAAATCAAGTTGGTATCAGAGCAGTTTAATCTAGGAAAATTGCAAGTGGTGAGTGTTAACCAGGTTGAAATTGAAGCAAGGAGAAGGTGCACTTACAAAGTTCAACCTAGAGATTGGAAAATGAAGGACTTTTCCACGATCAAAGATGGCAATTCAACAAAGTTCTATAGAGCTTGATGAGAAAGCTTTCCAAAAAGCTTTTCTGGAAATGAAGTCAATGGTGGAAGTTCTTTTCCAAGAGAGGCAAGAACAACAGAAGAGAAAGGAAGACAAGAACAAAAAGAAGAAGGAAGTTGAATCCTCGATGAAAGATGAAAAAGGTAAAGGAGTAGGAGGTGGTGGTGACCCTCCTGAACCTCCATCCCCATCCTCTTCATCTTCTTCATTGTCTTCTTCTTCATCTAACTCTTCTAAAAAGAAACAAGTTGCGCAAACACCTTTGTTAAAACTGGATGTTAAATTTGAGTTGCCTATATATAATGGTGAATTGGATGCAGAAAAACTAGATAACTAACTGAAGCAGATCGAAGTGTATTGCAGGGTTCAACAGATCTTGGATGATTCTTCCAAAATCTAGCTAGCTACCCTTAGAATGGGAGGCACTGCATTGGTTTGGTGGGAGAGTAAGATTCAAGATGATCTTGCTATGCACAGTAAAATCATTTCATCTTGGTATGAATTTACTTCTTCTTTAAAGAAACAATTTTATCCTTTCGTTTATATGCAACAAGCTGTTATGGATTGGAAAAATCTAAGATAGGGTAAAGAACAAACAATGCAAGAGTATACACAGGTGTTTAGGAAGAAATCACTCACTCTTGGAATTCCTCTTTATACACAAGAAACTTTATTAAAATATATAAGTGGTTTGCATTCACATTTGAAACATACAATCTTGATGTTTAATCCATCTAAATTTGATGAAGTGTGTGTACAAGAAACCCATATTGAAGCAGGTGGAAGGAACATAAGTTTCAATTCAAAGAAGGAATTTGTTCCTCCAACTGAAGGCAATAAAAAGGGAAAGGAGAAGAAAGTAGCCACTGTGAAGAAAGAGGAAGGTGAAAAGCCTACTTGTTCACATTTTCAGAAGAATGGGCACATAGATGCTAAGTGTTGGAAATTACATCCAAAATTGAAGCCAAAGTGGTTTAAGGATCATAAAGGAAAGCAAAAGGCTGCAATTGTCATTCAGGATCTTGGATCAGATTCTGATGATGAAACAAATATAACAGTTGTTGGTTTGAAAGGTAAAGCTTTTGTTGGCAATTATTCTACCACTGATGTTTCATTTGCTTCTACTTCTAAAAGTCATTTTGTTCCTGAAGATAACAAAAGATGTGAATTATTTCATATAAGGGTGATTTCTAAGAACGCTAAGATTGATACACTGATAAATAGTGGGTCCCAAGTTAATCTAATTTCAGAAGAAGTTGTTAAACAGTTGGGATTGAAAACAAAGCCACATAAGAAATCTTAGCCATTAGGTTGGGTGTGCAATGATAACAGATTGCGAGTAACAATGCAATGCAATTTAAGATTTGCAATTACATCTAAGTTTATAGATGAGGTTGAATTTGATGTGGTTCCACTTGATATTTGTGGGATCGTGTTGGGTAGCCCATACTTATATGATAGAAAAGTAATCTTCTATAGGGAACATAATCAGTATCACTTGTTTAAGGAAGGAATTGAATACATTGTGCATTCTCATCCAATTAAGAATGATAAATCTTTTGTGACAATGGGACAATTTTAAAGGGTAGTTAATGCAAGCAAGAATTTGGCACTTATGTCTATACCACAAGAAGTGTCATTGCATAAAATAATATCTAATTCTAAGGTTGTTCTAGTTATGAAAGACAAGCATGATGTTGGTACATTCTTTTTCTCGTCCACAAATTTAGTTTTGTTGTTAAGCCTTCTACTTTTTAGCAATGTATGGTTGGTAGTGGCAACACTGAATATGGATGTGTATATGGCTAATATACTTAACAATATCAGTGCAATTTTGATTGTTGTTGTGATGAGTCAAATGTATAGGTTCCAAGAAGGAAGGATAGATGATATTGGGAAAGTGAGGAAAAAATTCCCTCACGTAAATTATAAATAAAAATAGACCTTTTGGAGATCCAAAAGCTTCTCAATGGGGAGGAATGATCCAGGAGGATCCAGAAACCTCAAAAAATCACACTCTCAGAATCTGAAGAAGCCAACGTCATTGGAAAGAGCTAAGTGAAATGATCCTAACACAATTTGAATCGCGTCAAAAGGAGCTTGTATGTGCCAGTTATGCTTGGTCAAAGGTTCGGTCAAATAGGTAAATCAGGTGTCCAAAAAGGTGAAAAATTGATTGTCTCAAATCCAAGAAAAAATGACACCAAGTCATAGTGCTCATCGTGCTAATTCTGAAACTATCTTCGGTTTCAAGAATGGAGTCCGTATGAGCAAAATAGAGCTAGTCAAAGTTTTAGTCAAAATGATGATGTCAGCATGTGACATGGCAATTGACTAGGTGGTGATGTGGAAATTGCAGGTGATGTAGCAAAAATCTCACAAAATTCACGTACCATGCTTTATTTTTGAAAATAAAGTGTGGAGGCTTATTTTATCTCAATAAAATCCATCGGATTTTGTGGGATCCCAACTGGATTTGGTGGGATCCAAATCTCCTAAAAATCAAATAAATTAACTCATAAAAAAAACAAAACCTCCTAAAATAACATTAAATTGTTATTTTAATTTTAAACTAAACCCCCTAAACTAAAATAGCCCATGAATATAATAAGACAAGGGCTTAAAAAACAAATTTCAAATGTTTTGTTAAGGGGTTGTTTATTGTTTTATTTTTAAAATGGGGAAGTTATTGTTTTTATATAAATGGGTTAGTATTTTTTTGTAAGGCTTATAATTATAAAAGCCAAAGGAGTGGGGTTAATTTGTTATTTTATTTATTATGGTGGTTTTTAACCCCATATGCAAAATTTATGTATAAAAGGAGGTGATGTGATAGAGTCTTTATGCACATTTTTTTGTGGAGAGATAATTCGGATGTTTTCTTGAGGAATTTTTGGAGAACTTTACAAGGTGATATTACACCTATAATTGTAAAGAGTTGTGAGTGAGATTTTGAGGAGACTATTGTAAGCTTGGAGAATTGTAAGAAGGCATTTTCAGGTGCTTGACAATCTTAATAAAGTGGTCCAACGTTGAGAAGCGGACCCAGAGACGTAGCTCAAATTGAGTGAACTCCGTTATCAAGTGTGATCTCTCTATTTCTTCTTTGTTTCATTATTATTTCAGTATTTTGATTCTTTGAGTTTTCTTAGCTTATGTCTCTTGAATCTGGTTAGAGTATAAGTGAACTTTATTTGTCATAATTTCAACTGTTAAGATAAATAATCATGCATTACTGTTGGATCGGGAATTAAATTTGTAATTGGATTAAGTTTGGAAAACTCTAACGTCCTAGTTTACAGATCATTGTATAATCTGCATCTCTAGTTATGGGATGGACATGCATGGAATTGTGTGGCCCAGTTCAATTAAAGTACCCATTTGGCATAGGCTCTGGTTGTGGAGGCCCTAGGTTTCAAACCTACATAACATGCCACAAGTAGAGACAACTAATTTTCACATCTTATAGAGGCTCATATCGAATCCAAGATATAGATTATAAGAAGCATGTCATACACATCAAGGATCCTGTCATGTCCACCTACAATTCAATGCAACATAGTAGGAGTTTTGGTCTAGACGAGGTTGCTCCATTGAGAATTAAAAATGTTGCCTTTGTTCTCCTTGGCTGCTCTCCTACTTCATGTCTATATGATCCCAATAACTATCTTTGTGATATTGGAAGTGCACATATCTATAGTAATTTGTATGCATGTCTAGGGATTTGAGGGCTGGATGTTCCTATCCATTCACCCATATCCATTTGTTGCATGTATTCTCCCATCAATCTTGGGTCTACTATTGAAATAAGGCAAATACAGATTTCAGAAAGTGAACAAAATGCAAAATATCAAGATTTTGCTGCACTACCTGACATTGCATTTGGACTAGTAAGGTTTAAACACTCTATTTCTTGAGGTGACACCATCTATTCACCATGTATAGGCTCTTGTCTTCTTTGAAATCTCTCTTTCTCAGCTTGAATTTCTTCTTGTTGCATTGTTATTTTCGCCTCAATCACCTTCTGTTCTTCTTGAAGACAAAATCATAAGGAAAGAAGTTAGTTACACGTTTGGCTATTACTCTACAAAGGACCACAAAGGAAAAATGTTCTCAAGCAAAGGAAGATTTGAAAATCCAAGAATGTTGCCATAGTATCTTATAGCTTGTTCAATGCCTTTGTCTTCCTATGCTTTACAACCTCGATACTCCATAGCATAGTTTGAAGTTTTGCAAAAGGGACATCTTTAAAAGTTAAAAAGAAATAGCAAACATATATATTATAAACTACCTTGCAAGATATTAATATATCTTGATATCTCTGGCTCGGGAGATGAGATATGAAAAAGGTAAAATCAAAATCTTCCATAAGGATAAGTGTGTAGGGAAAGTAGAATGGGGTGATCTCATCTGCAAGAACATTTTGTAACACGGGTAAAATTAGTGCATTGGTCCACCTACATACCAAAAAATGTTGAATGAGTTAGTCAAGGGGAAAATATTTTGTAAATACATATAATGTCAACTATGTAGTGTAAAGTAATTTGAAATTTAATTCAAGGAAAAGATTGGATCGACAAGTGTATACCTCATTTTTCATAGTGAGAGTAATTGTAAGCACTCCTCTCTTTTTTTTCTGATAATTGTGTGTGGATTGTTTTGCATTCTAGAGTACCACTCAAAAGAGAATATTGGTTGAATACGAAGTCCATTTAGTGATTTTACTCTTGATATAACTATAAATGTTAGTCCAAGTGTCTTTCTATTTTACCAATATCAATTGTTGCTCTTTGTAGGGTCAACCCTTGGGATTTATGCATAGTAATTTCCCATGCCATTGTTAATGGAATTTTCCTTTGATTACCTATATCCCTTTGATTACCTAGTGATATAGGTATTATAGGTATAGCCTTTGGATGATTCTTGTTCCATGGTAGCCCAATATAGTTATTGATTCTTACTACAATGTACATTGGAACATCTGGTAGTTTAGAGCCTAGATTGTAAACAATATTAACAACCTCCCCAAGGGATCCATTTACAAGTCTTGCTTGAGTCCATAAGTTTTTTGTTAGCATTATTTGTCGGTGGAGTCAATATATTAATGGGGGATTTTCATTTGAGAAAATGAGTGAAAAGATTGACTATGAAAATGAGGCCAGTTTAATTGGTGTTTTTTTAATTACGTAAACCAATTTGTATTATTTAAACAAAATATCCATTACAAATGAATGAATATGAATATGCCTGAGTTTCTAATAAGTTTGTGATTTAGAGGCCAGAATACCGAGCCCATGTAGTAATTAGGGTCAAAGGAACAAATTCTCAACATCAAAGTAGAGAAATGTCTAAATTTTTGGATGATAATTCAATTTCCATTAGAGATGCACACAAATGAGGTTTTCCAAGTATAAATAAATAGAAAAGGGAAATATTAGCTAGAGAAGTGAATTCTAAAGCTTCTAAAGTAAGACACCCTAGTTTAACAAAATCCCTTAAGGATAAGCCCTCTAAAAGTCCATTTATAAATTCTTCACCATCAAAAAGCAAATACCATGGAAATCTCAATTTCTTCCAAAATGATGAAGAACTAGATCAACAAAATAAACTATGTTTTTGATTCAAACTTACCAATGCATTCCATTGTTATAAATAATAATGTCGATTTTAATCTTATCAATTCTGATATTATGAGCAAGAATTCTTAGATTTGAATTTGCTTCTTGAAGGATGTCTCTAGATAAGTTGATTATACAACCTATTTCTACACAAGAGAAATCTGAAAGGATTATTGCTAGAGGATTTTATAGTTTTGATGGATCAGTTTTGAGTCTGATTGAAGAGGCTTCTCCAATTCTTAATAGGCCTATTGTAGATGAGTATAACATAGATTCTTGTTCTAATCCAGCTATACTAAGTGATTCAATAATTGCAGATGTTGATTTCAAGAGCAATTTTCCCAATTTACTATTTGATAGACATTTTCTCGAGAAATAGATTATCACTTCTTTTTCTACACTAGAAAGAAAGAGATTTGTAATCTACCCCGCTTCACATGTGAATAATACAATCATAATTTTGTTATATATTTCTCCTAATAGATGCTTAGATATATTTCAACTAATGCATAGTGTGATTTTGTGACAATGTGCTTCTATATCATTTTGACATATCTTACTATCATTGCCATGAAGGTATTAAGCACTTGTAAACTATGAATACAAATTAGAATTTTAATGAATTTTTTGTACAATTAAATCTTATTTCAGCTACCAAATTAAGGTGATATACAATTATTACTTATGATTTCATTGGTGATGTACAGGAAAGAAAGGGTGCCAATACGAGAAGGGAGAACCAGTGAGAACAAATTGAAAGACATCCTCTTGTGGTTATGTACCTAATTTCCTTATTTTGGGGCTTAGAAGTAAATAGAGTTATTATGTTTATTCTTTTGGGTTGAAAGGGTATTTAATTGTCTGTCATGTGAGATGTAAGTTGGGGTTAAGGTTTAGAAACACTTTTATCCAAGTGTGGAACTCGGATGGAACCTTGAGTGGGTCTTTTAAGAGGGTTGTTGGTCAATTTATTGGGTTGGGATGCAAAAATAAATCCCCTAGGGTCTATATCATAGTGGTAGGGGTCAAGTGGGTATATAATGGTGCCCTAAGGACATGATTTGACCCCTGAAAAGTTCTCATAATGGAGAGTGACGAGTTTTGAGGGGAGGGTGAAACGAAAGAATGGAGGGGTTGTCCAAGTGCAGGTTTTCTCTTTAATAAGGAAAAGACTCTCATTGATGAAGGTAGGTACACTTCACACCTCATGACCCAAAAGTTGCAAGTTGAAATTTCTATATAACTTGGAGAGGAAGAAGGGTGGGGTGTTACCCACTTCTCCTCTTGGAGAACTAGAGTGAAGATGGTAGAAAGAATGGGAAGGGGAGAGGAGTCCACCTCTTTGGAAAGATAGTGACCAATATGGCTTGGCTTGGAGAGAAAAGATGGATAGCAGAATTCAATCCCTTCACCTAATAAAAAAAAAAGAGATAAGTTATTCTTGTTTTCACTTACTTGTTTATGGTAAGAAAGTGGTAGTGTGTATGGTTCATGGTTGAAATTAGAAAATAGAGGGCCAAGGTGTATGAAATTTGTGCTATGTTAGTTTATCCTTTTGTAATATTGAGAAAATTCTTCATTCATCATCATGGAGCTAAAAGAATTCCGTGCTTGGGTGTATGGCTAGAGCCCACGAGGCTCCATGATGCCATTACGATAGGGTGGAGAGCAATCCTTACTTATTGTGTGTTAATATGTTAAGGAATTGACAAATCCATTTTTTTTTGGTAATTGTTA
>VDFB02275120.1:0-117940 GCA_007258455.2 Sequoia sempervirens
GACTTCGGAGTTGATCTTCTACAAGTTACTCTGAGCAGTGCCAAGGATAGAATACTAAAGGACAGAGAGGATAAGGCAGCCCTCAAGGCTGAAATCAGACAGCTTCGTCAGTATATTTCTAGCCTTGTGCATAGACCCGATGCCATTAACACACTTCCGCCGATGCTTGAGCCTCCAGCAGATCAAAATCAACTCAATCACTTGGTTGCATATGGCAAGCGTTTGGATGAGTGGGAGGAGGAGTTCGTTGCTAGAGGCCGTGCTATGCTCACAGAGTTATATCAGTTGTGGTACAATGCACAAGAGCTCCGTCTTCGTCTTCAGGATGAGGAACGAGATATGGCTATTAACAAACCACGGGATGAGATTATGATTGCTCACCTGAGTGTGGCGTATGATGCAGTCACAGATGCAAAGGACAGAGAAGCTATCTACTCTTGTAAGACACAATTGGTTTTCAGAGCAAAGATAGAAGACACTTTAGCATCAGAGTTGGCTGAGAATAGAGAGCACGTCACTAGTGCACTCCGGTTTGTGAGAACTCTAGTATCTCGCTTACTGTGCCGTTACCAGATCGAGGGTGGTGCCTACGTAGAGCTTACCGATGTTCAGTCAGAGCTCCAGGCACTTATTCATATCATTTTCAGTGGGGAGACCGTTGGCTGTAAGATTACTCAGCTTACAGTCATGTCAGCATTATTCGATGAGGCAACAAGGAGCAAAGGGGAACTTCAGTCTCAGATTACAGCTGGTGAAGACATGCTGCATCGACATAGCATTCTCCGACAGAGTCTCATAGCTCCAGATAGTGATACAGTCAACAATCTCGTTGAGGGATTGATTGCTTGAGATCACACATAGTAAACTTCAGTTCCCACCTCTCAGGATAGACATTACACACACGAGTTGAACTTGGTGTTACCCTTTCAAGTTAACTCGATGTTGTCATTACATGCATATCTATTCTGAGATCAGCTTTACACACTTGGAGTTTTATTTTAGGGTTTTTCGTTAACTGATGGTAGTCTTCCAGTTAACTTGCTTTCAATAAGGGCGTGCATGCTCGCAATTGTCCATTTTTAGATTAGATGTTTTAGGTTAGCGATGGTAGCTTTCCAGTTAACTGTATAGTTTACTTCATTAGGGTTTGGCGCATGCTTGCATGCATTGCAAGAACTGTAGATGACTCAAGGTGATTTTAGGGTTCCCTACACCTTGATGTATATAAATAAGAGCTTTTGCTCATTTGTAAATAACTTTTGCTTGAGAGAGAAATATATGCTGCGCCTACCTTGCCCTCAATATTGCTCTTTTGGTATTTGTTCATGTGTCTTCGCTATTACAATTAATTGTTATGCCACATAGGGTTTCAAGAGATTGTAATGGTGGATTCTTTCCATAGTTTAGATAAATCTGTTTTGAACATCTTTACCATTGTGATCAATTGTTATGCCACATAGGGTTTCAAGAGATTGTGATGATAAATCTGTTTTGTGTATCTTTACCATTGTGATCAATCGTTATGCCACATAGGGTTTCGAGAAATTACGGTGATAAATCTGTTTTGTGAATCTTTATTATTACAATCAAGGGTTATGCCACATAGGGTTTCGTGAGATTGTGATAATAAATCTGTTTTGTGAAGTCTTTACTATTTTGATCGAGTGTTATGCCACATAGGGTTTCATAAGATTGTCATGGTAAATTCTTAAATCTGTTTTGTGCCCAATAAACTTATTCAGGTTGAGATAATAGTCGCGCCACCTTGCCTTCAAGTAGAGAATCTGAATTCGTTTATCGTCAGATAGTCAAACCTTGCTCCGTTTCCTCATGCTCTGTTTTCCTGAGGAGATTGGATAGATTAAGTTTAGTTGTAGTTAGTGGATCTGCAAAACCAGAAAATACTCAGCTGCAACGTATAAGTTCTTTCAAGAAAGCCTTGTGCCTCTACAGCTGAAACAAAAAGACAGGACATAGTTTAGCTTATTTCCCTTTGCAAGTATTTTTGTCAAAGCACAACGAGGGAGCTTCCCCTCCTAATTTGAAGAGCACTCATTGCGTAGTGTACATAGGCTGTTCATAACAACTTTTACTCCAGAGGTGTGAGTTGTTACGCCAACACATAGTATATTTTTCCTCACAAAAGATGTAGGTGGGTTTTTCGAAAAATATCCCTAAGCCATCAACATCTAAGCAGCACAATCATTTCACCTCAATGGTGTTCTAGCTAGTTCTACCTCACTTACTATTGCGTAAAACAAACACCATATATATGCCAATTTTAAATCAAGTTTAATATGCCCAGGGGTGAATATTCCCAAAGTTGTTAGGACCATTCAAATAGACAATATCATTCCCAGAAATAATTGCATTCAACTATTACCAAACCAAGTTATCTATCGATACATGTGAACATGTTGGAGGTCATTGCAACAAAATTCATAACACCAATATTTTGAATATCAATAAAACTGTTACATGTATAAATAAGTTAAGTATAAGTAAAAGTTTATTTAAGGATCTTAAAAGTAACTACAATTTTTTAATGGGCATACAAAATGCCTTCTGATATTTTCCAAGTGATTTTAAGGAAGATGGAAGGGAAAATTCACACCTTGCCTAGAAGTAAAGGCAGCAAGAGGGTCATAATCAAGCTCTCAAACAACTGCCTTGCAGGAACTGAAACGCCAACTCCTTGAGCAACTAATTTTGAGAGCATGAAAGGAACCTGAATTTCAAAAAAGGTATTAAATAAACCAAATTAATATGCTTGAAAGCAAAAAAAATGCTATTATTAAAAGTAAAGTTTGTTGTGGACTAATATATCTTGGCAATTCCTTCTATTCACAAATGCTTACAAATTAAATTGATTTTGACATTTCAATTATGTTCTATTATAAACATAATTTGATGAACAATTCAGCGCACATGTGATGTTAATCTGGTTTCTATGTCCTTTGTAAATATTTTCAAATATCAATACTAGAAGGGTTTTGTGTTATAAAACAGATAATCTTACATTATAACTAAAATAATTCAAATTATAAAAGTTGAAACTAAACAGTTATTTATGTTGTCAAAATATGGAAAAAGCATCTGTATACTATGATATAAATAAAAGGAAATTAATATGCCAATAGAAGATGAAGTTTTCTTTCAACAATATAGCAAGAATTTCAATAATTCAGTTTCAATCACATTCATTTTATTAGAATTTCTAAATTGATTAGTTTTAGCTACACATTGCTACTGTTAGCATTTTAATGTCCCTTTCAAGGCAACTCAAAATGGAACAACATATAAGGATGAAACTTTCTTTGACTTAGAAGGGCGAGCTCTTTGGTTTTCAATATGCAGTACCAATAGAAGATGAAGTTTTCTTTCAACAATATAGCAAGAATTTCAATAATTCAGTTTCAATCACATTCATTTTATTAGAATTTCTAAATTGATTAGTTTTAGCTACACATTGCTACTGTTAGCATTTTAATGTCCCTTTCAAGGCAACTCAAAATGGAACAACATATAAGGATGAAACTTTCTTTGACTTAGAAGGGCGAGCTCTTTGGTTTTCAATATGCAGTACCAAAAAAATTCAAAACAAACATATTGACGGGTGTTTTATGACCGCACCAATACAAAATAAAGTTTCCCAACGGTTACTCTATCCTCTCTTGATGCTAAGATTGCTAGAAAGATCATGCATTCAACTCCAAGGTTCCTTCATGCAGTGGATAGTCTCAGTTGGCATGATGTGATTTGTTGGTATCTCAAGGGGGACTTACGTAATTGTTCAACTGAAGATCAAAGGGAAAGGGATTTTCACAAGACTTCGAAGGATTTGCCAATGAAGCACAGATTTCCTAAATTGACCAGAAAAAGCACGGAATTTGAATGGTTGCAGGGATTAGAAAAGCTATGGTCTATCCTAAGCGCGGGACATGGAGATCAATTCTTGCAATCTTCAACCAAGCGCTACTTCGCCTCACTTCGGACAAAATCCACAGAACCGGTGCAATCTTCAAAGGAGGTAACTAGAGATGTTCAGATCACGATTCAACATGCAGATACCATCACAACGACGCATACCAACATATAAGTTGTAATCGAAGTTAAGTCCACAATATTCTAGTTGACCACGCAAGGCGAACCCACGGTCAATGAGCCCGCTAGTGGTATGGATAAATGAAGTCCACAACTACCATCTACTTGCATGAAATGAAATCTATTTTACTCTAAGTTTTACTTTAAGATTTTATGCGAATTGGAAGGACGAAGAAGCCTTGCTAGCTACTCACAACAAAAGATGGAACCACAAGCAATGATAACTCTTTTTATTATGAGAGTGTTCACAACAACTTCTTACAAAGCATTCAAATTGAAAACTTTCCTTCCTCTTCAATCTAAGCTATGCTATCAATCTAAGCTATTTGCCTCTCTATGCTCTATCTCTCAACTCTATGATCTAACTCTAATAATCTACAAATGAGGGGAGATGCCCCTTTTATAGATGGCCAAATCCAATAGACAGCTCAGATTCAATTACAATGAAGGGCTCAGATTAGGCCACATATGCCCTGATCAAGATTCTTCCCTAAAAACCACCACAAAGAGGAGTGGGGTAATAAATGAGCAAAAGATTCTCCACTCTCTCCCTTTGACCACTATAAGCAATTAATTCCCACCATATTCCAGAAGATTCTCGTCCAGAGACGCGTTCCCACTGTTCTTCTCCTTGACTACAAACTCTATGAATCTGGCCAACATAGCTTCAACCAGCATGGCAGGCACGTTCTCAATCTGAAACTCCAAGACTGCAACTTCTTTCTCCTGCTTGATAATGATTTTCCTCCTTGATGCCATTGTATTTTAGGTTGGGCGAAGTATGTCAAAAAACACTCTCTGGGCAAATGTCGGGGAAGGACTTCACACTTGAGAAGAATTCCTCTACTTTGTCCTTCAATCCATCCTGTTGTCATTCTCTAACGCCCGGGCCCTCATCTTTTCCTCCATCCTGATCTTGAAGTTTTCTCTTGTCTTGGACTCAATCATTTCTTCCTTGCCACCTGCCTCCTCGAGTCGGGTGCATATTGGGTCTTCGAGGAGAAATTTCAACACTTAGCCATTTCTTCCAACATCTCCCTCCATGGTTTAGGTGCAAATGAGACATCATGGAGGAGTTTGAAACATGTAACTTTATCCTCTTCCAAGGTTGTGATGTTGTCCTGGAGTATTTGCTCCTTCACCCCAAGTCATCATGCTTTGGCCCCGATGTTCACCCTGCAAACAAAAAGAAAAGCATCAAAACACCTATAGTATAAATCGATTTCACTTACCTAATTTCCATGTTTTGATTTCCAAGGTCTGATTGATCTCTGGATCTAATAGAGTTCATCATTTCTCTCTACCAAACATTGCCTTCTTCATAAATTTTCATCATGGGTGCGTTTAACATTTGTGCTTCATATTACAATGCCTTGGACAAATTTCATCTTGTGCCTTATTCCTTAGGTGCATTTGAGATACTTGAGTGCTAAGTGTATTTCCACCTTGTGTGCTTGGTGTTTCACTTAGGGGCGCATTTAGAAGGCTCTTGCTTCATTACCTTCCTTAGAAAAATTCTTTCAAACAACTTCTACTGAGGGCGCATTTACTAGCCGGTACTTCCACTTTGAGGGCGCATTTACTAGCTGGTACTTCAACTTTGAGGGCGCATTTGAGGGGGTCTAAAGCAACTTTTGTTACTTAGAAACTTTTTAGCTTTTGCATGCCTTGGGAGCATTTTGATGGGGGTCATGCCATTTTCTATGTGTTAGAAAATTCTCCTCCATCCTCTCCATGATGGGCGCATTCTAGAGGTGGTGATGTGTAAGGACCTGGTGTCTCTCAACCCCCAACTGATGCCAAATGATGAAATATGTTTTTCGTTTTGCTGGGTTTTGAATGTTTTGGTATTTTTGTGATTTTTGCTATATAAAGGCTTGTGCGATTTTTGCAAAAAACAATTCTAAAATATGTAATAAATTCAAGAATGCGAATCTAGAGTAAATCAACTTCTAAACTGATAGCAAATGATTTTATTGTATCAGAAGAATGATTACATAGCTGAAATAATAACATGTAAATAAAAAGGCAAGCTATTTTTTATTCAAGAAACCTGAATAAGCTTGCAGCCGCCTGTATGAAGTCAATAGATGGTACAGCCAGCTGAAATAAGACAATCTCCCTCTGTAAGATAGACGCAGTAGCCTCCAGAGACCAAGGCGCAAGCATTGGGAGGAATGGCGACCAAAAAGGCAAGGCATTTTGTCTTGCAAGAAAGGTATGGCCTTGCAGCTCAATGGTACGGCAGCAACAGCAATTAATGCAACCGTACAACCTTGGAATGTGTGTCGGATGTTGAATAATGACTGGCCACTAAAAGAGATTTCCTTCTAAAAGAAAATCGATCCAAACCCCAACCTAAATCTTCACCAATAAACTTTGTAATAACTTCTGAATGAAGCCACTCAACTGACAATCTTCAACTGGTATTTCACAGCTTCAGTATGTCTGATTCTGAAGAGAGAACGTTCTCCAAAATCCAATGATTTGCAGAAACCCTTGTTTCTCCAACTCCGAATGTTCTCAGAGAGAAAAGACAAAATTTGAATAATCATATCATAATGAGTTCTATTCTGTCTTTGAGAAATAAATAGTTCTCTCAAAAATTCGACCCCCTTCAAAACAACAATTTAAATGCATTTAATAATATAAAATTCGCCTCTTTTGAAACTTAGGCAATTTCATTAATAAATGGCGTCCTTTTTTAATGAGTAATAAATACTCATTTAATATTAATATTACTCCACTATTATAAAGTATTAAATACTTTATAATTCGCCATTAATTAATATTTTAATATTTCACTTAAAGTGACTTTATAATATAAAGTCATAATAATAATTATTTAATTATTATTAAATGCTCCCATATTCACCGTTTGCTCATCAAACTGTCAAACTGGGTCGAAACTAAGATGACCAACTGAACCAGGTGTCCTGCCAGAAATAGTAACCCCTATCCGCCTGACTTACTATAAATAGTAAGTGTCTGAATATCATTTTGTAAGTCTCTGCAAAGGCCCAAACTTGAATCATCTGATGGAGTGATGTCTCGAAACTCTGGATAACTACCATGGGCAACCCTCTAATCAAAACTGTCAGCCTACGAGGGTCAAATTGATAGGCTCACTCCTCAACAAACAACGTCAGCTAAAATGGGGACATTACATGATGCCATTTCATTTTCATGACTTAGCAAAATTCCTTGCCACTTACTCATCTTGGGCGCATTTTGCCCTTTGAGCTTCAAGTTCGTGCCTTAAACAAATTCCTCCCCTGTAATGTCCCCTTCCAGTTGACATCTCTCAGTTCTTGTGATTAGCCTATTATGTGACCCTCGTAGGCTGATAGGGTGGATAGAGGGTCTGGTTGAGGGTTGGCTTGGCTTCAATTGGCAGAATCATTTAGCTTGGCTTTCGTTCGGAGTTGTTTGGACATCATTTGCTTGACTTACTATTTTTAGTAAGTGGAGTCACCCAGCGGAGCACCCCTGCTATTTTTAGCAGTATGGTCTGGTCATATGCAGATTCAATCACTTATCCTCCGGCTTCAGACGGTTCGTTAATCGGACTTATTTTGAGAAAGATATTAATATTTATTCGTCAAAATAAATATTAATTATTTTGAAGCTTATATTATAAAGTTATAATATTATTTAATATTATAACTTAAGTGATTATTTAAAGGGGTCGACCATCATGAACAAGGGGCCATTTTTGATTAATCATTTTAATTAAAAAGAGGCGTCCAACTATGGAATAATTAAAAGTGAAATTTCAACTTTATTTTAATGATGCTTTTTGCTGAGGAAATCGACCCTCTTGAAGAATATAAGGATTTCACTTGTGAAGAAAGAGTATTATGTTATAAAAATCGACTTTGATCAATTCTTCCTTCAGAGAACGGAGCCAAGGGTTTCAGTTTTCTTTTTGCATTGGAGAACGAGCCATCTTCAGTGTCTACAATTCAGAGGCTATGAAATATCAGCTGATTTATTGCTTATCAGAGAGGTAGCTCCATTCAGGAGTTATCACAGAGCTTATTCAAAGATTACATCTTCAGAGTTTGAATCCAGAAGTCATCAGACAGAGAGATATTCTTGGGCGGCTAAGTTTGCTTCACATCTGGCATCTTTTCAAAGGCCGTACAGATTTCTTTTTGCTGCTGCTGAGCCGTACCTTTCAGTTGTTGGGCCGTACCTTCAAGTACAAGCCGTACTTTTCACATAAGGTCAAACGCCTCTCTTTTTGGCATTCTGTCTTCACCAACAGGGGCGCATATTCCTCTAGCTTCATTTGCAAACATCTAGCGGAGGGAGAAGTTGATATCTATGATGGCCGTACCTTTTCATTAGCATCACAGGCGGCTGCAATAATCAGGTTTTCAACCAAAATGTTGTTGCTTTTTAATTTGCATGTTATCAGATCTTAGTTGTATTCAGTCTCGAAGATCATTAAACATTCTAGCATCAATAAATCGAGTAAATTCCATCATTTCTAGACTTGTAATCTTTTATTTAGTTTTTACAAGCAATTTCTTTCAAAATCGCATTTCATCTGTTTATGCAAAAAAATCACAAAAAAATCAAAACACTCAAAAACAAGCAAAAAACAAGCAGTTTCAGAAACAGTGAGAATAGGGGTTTCTACGTACTCCTAGGGTGCATTTAAGGTATCCAACTTTGTATTGTGGGCGCATTTTAAGGTGGCTCCTACAATTTTTCATCACTTAGAAAGTTTCTTGCCTTGGAAATTTCTTCTTCATGTTTTGGGGGCATATGAGGGGTCAAGCTTCCATTTTCAATGCCTAAGAAATTCTTTGATGCCACCCTCTTCCTTGGGCGCATTTTATGGGTGGAGCCTCCATTTTGATTTTGACTTAAAAGATTTTTTTGATGCCTCCTTACTCATCTAGGTGGGCGGATTTCATGGGTGGAGGTTCCATTTTGATTTTGACTTAAAAAAAATTCTTGTCTTCACTCCTGCCAAGGGCGCATTCAAGGGGGGGAGCTTTCAATTTTCATTACTTAGAATTTTCTTCAAATGCCTTGAGCTTTACTGGGCGCATTTTGAGGGGTACCAAGTAATTTTCAACGCCTTAGAAGATTTTCAAGTTCTCCATGATGCCTAGGGCGCATTCAAGACTTTGTTGCTCCATTTTTCTTGCCTTGGACATATCTGAACACTTAGCCAATTTTTAGCCTGCTCGCCCTCGTTCACTATTTTTAGAAAATTTTGAAGCCCTTATGATTTCCATGAATTTCCAACTTTCTCAAGGCCTGATTTTCGCTCACCCTAGCCCTCATGACCTAACTGTCCTGTTCACACCTGCCATCTGTGCTGACCTGCTATTTTTAGCCCTATTCTGGAGGTGACTTACTACAATAGTAATTACTCGGATTGCACTCAAATTTTACCAGTAGACTGCTTGAAAGATGCTAATCATGATGGGATACATCAGTTTATCAGTTTTCCTGAGTTTTACCCCTCATTTTGAGTACCAAAGTTGGAAACCCTAATTTGGCTCGCATGTGCTTCGAATGACCTCTGTTTGACTCTGTTTTCGTTCTGGACTGCTCGGTCGTGAAACTAAAGCTTTAGAGGCTGCTGGAGTGAACCTGCTAAAAATAGTAAGTGCTTGAAAAAGTGATCAACTGACTACTAGATGTGTTTGCATGTCATACTACCTGAGAGATCTCAAAAAACCCAGAAAATTGGTCTGCATGCGGGTACCTGCAAAAAATAGTAAGTCATCAACTTGACTTGCACGTCATATAATCGCGAAGCTCTCAAAAAAACCCATAAAGAATATCCTGACATACATTGAAAAATCATACATGCAAACCCTAAAATTTACTCCCGAAGCCAGAACTGCTAAAAATAGAAAGTTGTCTGAATTTACTCAAATTTTGCAGGCAAGTCACTCAAAGTGTTCTAAACATGGTGTAGCAGTCAAAATTTCAAAAGTCCTGAGGAAAAGGTCCCAAATTGAGTACTTACTAAAAATAGTAAGTTCTCAGAATTTAGCGAAAATTTAATGGGAACCTTCCTGATTGCAATGTCAGGCTCAAACTTCAATTCGCTCACTTAATTTGACCTCAAATTGGCCCGAAGAATAAAAACCCTAATCTAAGACTTAGCCAAAATTTCAACCTAAGCCCAAAGACAGGCACATCCCCGGAAAGACAGATGGAACAAAGAGAGACAGCCACAAAACAAAAGCCAAAAGACCCGAATGGAGCAAAAATTAGGGGGTCCCCATTTTGAATGGGGTGATGTGTGAAAAGGTCACAACAGAACACCTATCTTTTTGTTCTTAGGAAAGGCCATAGGGCTTATTATAGCACTGCTGCTCAAGATAAGATATTTTTATATTTTTTATCTTCAACATTGTATCAAGTAACACTCAGGAAAGGTGTAATCTGTTGTCTGTGATATTTCAGTCCTGAATTTCAGTCAGTTTGGTTTCTAAGTAAACTCTATTGGCTGCAATACATTTCAGAGCATATTTATACTTATTATCTGGCCATTATCATTGCTCAGTTTATTTTTGTATAAGGCTAAAGCCGTCCTCTTCTTATTAAGAGTTGTAATCAATCAATATATAAGGAAATGAAGTTCATAATCTGATTAACAGTTTAGTGTTTCTATTTTACTTGAAAATCTATGTCAATTTATGCTTTGCAATGAGATACATTTGATAAAATGGAACATCTATCAAACTGAGAAAATCGAAAAAAAATCGCAAGTCAAATCTCAGATCGGGGTTGCCCATTACAGAATTACAATTTCTTGAGGATTAGGGAACTACTCAGGTCTTGAGACCTGCAGTTCAACCTACATGGCCTTTCAAGGTGCTGCTTTGAGCTCAAACTGTTAGAAGCTTCATGATTGTAATGCCCAAAATTAGAATTTTTGCTTCATTAAGGCATTTTTCTAGAAATGGTCATCAAAAGTCAAAATTCATAATAATAAAAAAACATAAAAATATATATATTTTTAGAAATTTCTAAAAATAGACGTGATTTAGGGTTTTCTAGGTTTGTTGTCAAACAGATACTAGTAAAATTTTCTAAAAATAGAATCTTTGCATGGAGGGCTCAAAATAATTTTGATCGGTTGAAAATACGTCCCAATCAAGCTAGTCTGGTCAAAAAGTCAGTTTTTCTCTGGTGGGTCTATTTTTCTTTTTCAGAAGATAAATCAGGACCTTTGAGGTCATCAATGGAGGATGGCCAGCTGCCAGGTGTCAGATTCAAAGTCTCAAATGCTACACAGAACGATCAATAGCGAAAGATGCTCGAGAAACAGTCAACGGATGAAGCGAATCTAAAAATAGCGAAATCTGTAAAAAATATCCTAAGTTTGGAGAAGTTAGGTGCCTTAGTTCAAGGAGGGCGCCTAGCAGTCAATGCCTTAGCCAATTTTTCAATTTTCCAGATCATGCACGCACAACAATAAACATAGTCAACACGTCAGCAAAGGTGATCAACGCAGTCGACGAAGGTGGTGAAGGCTGACGAGGAAATTTGAAAATCTTGAAAAACTAATCTAACTCTATAGAAGTTGAGCGCATTATTTCAAGGAGAGGCCCAAGATCTCATGCCTTAGAATTTTTTGTCGTTTTTCAGAAAACATGCAATTTGACTCTTCAGCCCAGTTTAGATCCAATCAAATGCAGTCAAAAGCAATTTTAGGGTTGGGAAAAGCTGGAAATCATCTCAAATATGTTCAGGCTCTTCAATGAATCCATCATCCAGCACACAGGATCTATCAAACAACAAAAAATGCAAATCAAACGGAGGCGAAAACATGGAAAATGGAGAAAGTCAAAGGAAAAGTTGAAAATTAAAAAATTTGTCTAAGTCTGGAAGGTTTGGGCACCTTTTTCAAGGAGGGTGCCTTTACTGTCAACACTTAGAATATTTTTTGTTCATTCAAAACATTTGTCAAAACGCTTCCATCAACCTTGTTCTGGTGTAATGTCCCCATTTTGGCCATTAGCTCTTCATTTGGTTTTAGCCTATTTCCAGAAATCCATAGGCTTGTCTGAGGTAAAATCAGGGTTTCCTTCTTTGGAGGCTTTTTGGCATTTCTCTGAATTTACTATTTTTAGTAAGTTCTAATTTTGGCAGTGGTCCAGTTGGCAGCTCTTCAGTAAGTTTTCCATTTCAGTTGGAGCAGTTGAATATTGTTGAATTTGGCTATTGAGGTGTAAAAGGGAGAAATGAGTTATTTCAAGTTATTAATGTTTTAATTTTAAGTTGTTCCCCCCCTTGGCCTAATATGATAACTTGAAGTTGTTTTAAAAGGTGTTCATGAAGGGTGGACGCCTCATGGAGGGAATAATTGATATTTTATATTGTTTTAATATGCCTTGGGTTTTGGACGCCATATTAAGGGAGAATTAAATATTTTGAAAAGTAAAATATTTCAAAAAGGAGCTTTTGGCGTCCCTTTCTCGGAGGAGTTATGGAATTTGAAAAGTCACTTTCAATTCTATAAAAGAGATAGTTTGCTCCAGCATTTATCATCCATTGTTAATTGCTAAAGTTATGCTATCGAAATGACATTGTGATTATTTCTTCGAGGGATGCTTACCTCCTAGATTCCAATCAATTTCGTGTTTGAGAGACAACACCTAATTGGTTTTTATTGCTGCTTCTCATTCAGACTAGTAGATCGAGTTCAATTGTTGAAGATTTTGAAGTTATTCTCAGTTTTGGTGTTGTTGATATTGCTACAGCTGAAAGTGTTTTTTATTAACAGCTTTTTGAGCAAATTATACATCATTCTGGGTATGTTTGCAAAGTGTTTCTAGACCCAAGGCGACCCCTTCCACAAGAGATTGGAATTTATTTCCAAGTCTTTGATTTTATATTTCTAAATCGCCCTTCTCAAGAGCCATACCATTTGGAGAGCATTGGGAATTGTGCCATAAATTAAAGGATGACTTTTGAGGTTGTTTCTTCATCTTGTCATGGGCGCCTATCCTCCAGAGGTTCATTGCACGTCGTTTCATGTCATTCGGAGGTATTTTGTTGAAATTATGAGCATTTAATTGATTCTTATAGTTGCTGGTTATTCATTTCCAAAATTGCAGATTTTTATCAGACTTGTTAGTTTTTTATATAATGCTGGTTTGAGCTTCATTTTTAGATCATTATTGTATTGTAAGAGTTAGAGGAAGTGCTACTCTAACCATTGATTGATTTGGAAGCATATCTTTCTTATTTACAGCTGTTTAATTCATTGTAAAGTTGACTAGTAGTACTAATAGCTATTTAGTTTATTTGCTGCAATTAGTTTAAATTTCATACTCCCACAATTGAGTGGTTGAGTTTAAATAATCATCTTTCTTTAATTGTAAGTTTCCCCCCACGTTAATAAGTGGAAGTGAGGATTTAAATGGCTGGCTTGTCACCCTTAATAATGTAATAATCTTACCCACTGAATAAGTGGAGTATCCCCACTGCTTGTGGATGCCTGCATCAGCAGATAAATTGTAATTTCAGTTCAGTTTATTCCTAATGATCCTCTAACCATATGCTATCACCTCGCCCACATTGGGATCTTGGTGAACATTCTTGGTTAGAGTTGCTTTCCATGCTGATTTGCATTTGGAGCTAACGCTAATCAGTGATTGGTTGTTGATTTGTGTGTTAAATTTTGGGAAAAAATTAAGGGGAATATTTCATCTGGCTTTCACAGAATCAGTCAGATGCAGCAACGGAGGCTGGCAGAAGGTACCATTCAACTCAAATTTGTTCAGGCTTGCTAGAATGACTGACTTTTAGTCTCTGCCATTCACCAGCTGGTGAGAAACGACATCCAAACAGGGGTCACCAACTACACACGAAATGGAGCAAAGTAAAAGTTGAAAATCTCAAAAAAATGGCTAAGGCAATGGATGTTGGGCGCCTTATTTCAAGGAGAGGGTGCCCAAGTGTTCAACACTTAGCATATTTTTTGATCCCAACAAGTTTTCTTCCATTTTGGTCTTCGTCAGCAACTTCCAAGGTATACAATCACGATCAGATGACGTCGGATGCCGGTATAAAGTTGGGGATCACTTCAGTAGTGGTCAAAGATGAGATTGTCATGGTCAAACAGAGATTATCAATCAACAGTGCCAATTTGACGGATCGTCAAAGTCAGAAGCAGTCTTCAATGGAGGCAAAAGCGAGTGAAAATTGAAAATAATGAAAATTTATCTAACTCTGGAGAAGTTGGGCGCCTTATTTCAAGGAAGGCGCCCAAGTCATCTCCACTTAGAAAATCTTTCAAAAACATCCTCATATGCATGCTTTTTGCGGCCCTATTCTTTAGGAATTCTCTGTGTTGATACAAATGAAGTTAGATATTTTCGCATGATAGGCTCCAAAATAATAGGGTTTTGCACGAAAACATTTTTTTATCTCCAAACCCTATTTAAGAAAGCTTTTAGCATTCGTTTTTCATAATTTACAGATTGGCTTTCAAAGGAAGAAACATAAAATTTTCTTCTCATCAAGATTTGGAGTCTCAAACGAAGTGATTTTTTAGCGTTTTTCGTGGATTTGAGATTGGGAGCACAAAAGAACACTTTTTCATGTATATTTTTCTAGGGCATCACTTTTAAGAAATAGGTGGTCAAAATTTTCAACTTTCATCGATCTAGGGTCTACTTGTTCTTCACTCCTCTTGAAGATTGGAAAATTTTATAATTTTCAAGAGAATCTACGTTTTCACGCATGTTAAGGAAATCCTCAGAGTTTTCAAAATCTGATGATTTGAGTCTCTTCAGAACGAGATTGTCTACAAAACCCAGACCTCAACTTATTTCTGAAAAATTTGCATGTCAGCTCTATTTTTTAGATCTTGCTTTTTTGGGAAAAACTCAAATTTTTGAAATCTGATGATCTGGGTCTCTTCACAACGAAATTGTCTACAAAATCCAGACCTCAGTTTTTCAACCCTACTTTTTAAGGAATCTTGCATGATCTTGTTTTTTTGGGGAAAAACTCGGATTTTTCATAATCTGACAATCTAGGTCTATTCAGAATAAGATTATCTACAAAACCCAGACCTCAACTTTTTTTCGAAAATCTACCTTTTCTAAAAAAAAATCAGCGATCAATTTTTAGCTCTTGTACAGAACTTTTCCAAACATAGGCGTGTTTACAGTCAAAAGTCAAGTTTTTAGACATGTAGTACTCTCCCACAAAAATCAGGACCAAATCAATGTTGCTCCACGATTTCCTAAGAACATTTGAAACCAACTTGCATCATGTACATGCAATGTTTGATTTGCATGCTCTGGAAGGCGCAAAAAAAATTGCAATCAAGAATCTTGATCGTTCTCGATTGCTTGCAGCAACTTCTATCCCCATCTCGGTGCAAAGCCTTGAATTTGTAATTGTTTGTGTCAAGCATTACAATCCAACTTCACGAGAAATCATATCAACAAATGGGCGTATTATTTGCAGCCTCAAGTTGGAAGATATTAAGAAGTGTTTTGCAATACCACCATGCATGGAAAACTTCATCATATCTATTGAAGAATGTGACAAAGTGTGGTATGCGCAAAAGGACAAGTGCCAGAAAAGAATGGCTCAGAAGTGGCTGAAAGAGAAGCAAAATACTTTGCCAAGGAATGTTGGGCACAATGAGTTCAAGGAGGAATTTGCAGTCATGATTACTTTGCTCAACCGAGTCACAGGTCAAGCAGAAGCCAACAAATTCCAGCCTTGGATGTTTTACGTCATTTCCCAGATTGTTGACAGAGCAAAACACTATGACTAGCGAGCGTTGATCAATGATTGTCTCCACCATCAAATGACAGAATTCTTCAAAGCCCATGAATTCCACATGATATCCTACCTCATACATCTAATGGCCTTTCAAGGCAAGTTTAGAGGTTTGAATGTCGTTGGAACTCTGGGTGTTCAACATGTATATGATCATTACCCACAGTTAGAGTTTTTAGAATCTAAGCGACATTACAAGTGAGTGAATGATCTATTCCTGATGCATACGATGCGAGATCTTGATAATGAGTTGCATATACGGATTTCAACAGATGTCAGATTGGCAATGGTGGAGTGGGCTGATTGGTTTATCCAATTCCCCACGTTCTCCTACATAAGAGTATATGGCTTCTCAGGCGATCCAGTCATGCTATCTAGATATCCAACGGATGTGGTTGTGTTCATGGAGTTTCTAAGGCAAGTACACAAAATACACACATTTTTGAGTAATAGATGCAAGCCTGCATTGAGTTTCCCGTTTGAGATGAGCTTATATAGATGCAGATCATAAGTTGATGCTAAGTTGATGAGTGATGAAATGTCAAGGTTCAGTCTCAAGCTTTTCAAAGAGAGACGTTCATACAAACCTGGTGGTGTCTTTGCAGCTCTTCTTGGTCAAAATCATGCACATGTACCTACACTTGAAGATTTTTGGGTTAATTGTGCAAATGATTTCGAAGTGCGCAAGCGCAACTACTCCAGACTTACTCTTGGGAAATGGCAGATTTCTTATCAGAAGATGTGGAGGGTTTGTCAGATAATGATGGGGAAGTTCTACTTTCCATGTATGCCCAAGATCAGGTCAAGCAACGGCAACTTTCACAAGTTGATTGGTTCGCCAAAGAGAGCACCTCAATTGAGGAAAGGGCAACCCAAGTTATCAAGAACAATAGGATCTTCCTGAACAATAAAAGGACACGGAAAGTAACTATTCTAGTTGCAAAGCAGCCAATAGTTCAATACTCTCTACCATCTTCTTCTAAATCAAAACCGAGAGCGAAGGCTATGAGCAATCCTCTAGAAGATACAAAGATTAGAAGAATTATGAAGAGCTTAAAGCAAAAGCCGAATCAGCAAGAACAATTAGTAGATGTACCAGAAGTTCCAGTTGAGTCAACGCCACAAGTTGAAGTCATGCCTTCATCTCCTGTTCTTCCACCGTCGCCGAGGCCTTCTATTCATATAGATTCAAAAGGTGATTCACCAATTCGCAACGCCTCAACACCTATTGATCTATCAAGAGTTGTTGGAGCTGGAACCAGTCCTCCCAAAGAAGTTAGTAAATACTCCTCATTATGCCTTGAGAACTTGTTGGATAAGAAGAGGAGGAATCCTTCTTATTAGTTGAACTTTGCAAAACTTGATAGAATCTACCAAGACAAAACAAAGAAGAAACTTAAGAAGCAAGTTCATATGGAGAAGAATTTTGAAGGCGAGATTATACTTGAGTTTTCCACACCTCCGAAGGACAAGAATGTTGATGAGGTTGAAATTGATGACTTCAAGGTTGTCAAGGCCAATCTCAGAAGAAGCACCCGGCATACTAATGTAAATCTCTTCAAGGTTGCAACAAATAATCTGAACGAACGAGTGCTCAAGGATGGAGAAGATAACAGCCCTCAAGGCTAAGATTCGACAACTGCGGCAGTATGTTTCCAATCTACTTCATGGTACTTCATGAGCCACCTTGTTGTTTCCACAAATTTTGGAGTTTGAACAAAATATAGCGGAAAGGAAACCAAGGGACGAGATCATCATTTCTGACTTGAGAACGACTTATGATTCAATCATTACAGAAGAACAAAAGAAGAAACTTTTTACTTGGAGAGAACAACAACTCTTCAAAGTAAAACCTATGAAGGAATATCTGTAGAATTTGTTGGATATAGACAGAAGGTTGCTAATACTCTTAAGTTCATAAGCACGTTTGTGTCGAAGGTCCCTTGTCAATATCGACATGAAGATGGCACTTACTTTGATCTCGGTGAAGTACAAACAGAGTTTCAAAACCTTGTCCGTGGCAGTTTTAATGGTGACACTATTGCCTGCAAGATCAGCAAAATTTGATGAAGCAACTGAAAAGAGAAAAGAATTTCTAAGTTTGATCGTAGATGGTGAAGAGATGTTGGAAAAACAGTACATTGTTCTTGATAGTATCAGTGTTCTTGATGAAGAGGCAGTTAACAGCTTTTTGAAGGATATGATTTCCCAAGTTATCAATGAGTGAATTGCCTTTTCCAAGTTAACTAGCTTTTCTCATTCAAGCTTATCTATTTCTTGGAAATATCAAATGTATAGTTGGAGCTTTTCTTGTTGTTAAATCAGTTAACTGATGTTAGCAATTAGTTATTTGTTTAGTTATATTTTGTTTAGTTTTAGAAATAAAGCTTGCATGTTGGCAAGACTAGTTGTTAAAAACAAGGAGATGTTAGGGTTCCCTACTCCTTGTTTGTGTATAAATAAGGGCAACCTTGTCAATTTATTTTTAACCGTTGTTGTGATAAAAAATTGTTGAGCCTATTTTTCCTACAACTTTGTTATTCAGTGTCTTTTCACTTCTGTTTCAAGTGTAATTTGGTTTGATCACATATTGTAAGCCTACTTTACTATAATCTGATGTCCCAAAAGTGTATTTGCTGTTATAAAATTGAGGAAGGAAATCTCAAGCCTATCTTGCTCTAATCTACTATCTCAATCTATTTCAATTCTTTGTCTTATGTTTTGCTTTCGTAATCTTTATTTCAGCTTACATCTAATAAGTACAATGAGTCTTTGGGTGTGTTCTGGAAGCGAGCTTATTAAAGCTTTTGTGTCAAATCAATCATTCCTTGTTTACTTCTAATTCGCAGAATCTGAATTTACTTGAGTTATTAGAATTGTTATTAGAATAGGCTTAGTTGTAGTTTGAAGTTACAAAACCAGAGAAAACCTCAGCTACAACGCGAAGTGTTTTATAACTTTGTTGTCTTAGTTGAGAAATAAAAAGATTGGTAGTACTTTAGTTTTTCTTTTTAAGCATAATCAGCGAAGAGGGAGCTTCCCCTCCTAATTTGAAGAGCAGTCTAACTATGCATAGTTGTCCATTTCTAGTCCACGTTCCAGAGGTGTGAATTGAAACACCAACAATGATGACACTTTTTGGGGTGTTTTCAAGCACTTTGATAGTTATGGCTATTTTGGTAAGTCAACATTTCGACACCAACCTTGCCAATCAATAACAATTACATCCCAGCATAGTTGGGTTATGCATTTAATGTTGTTCAATGATTATTTATTATCAAAAAGGTTATTTTATATGATGCTAATGTTATTAAAAATTAAATATTTAACATAATGTTATTTAAAATATTCAAGGGTGACTTATAATTGGACGCCAAGGGGTTATAAGGAAATATTTAAAAGTGAAATTAATGTTGTAACTTGTAACTAAAGGGGGCGTCCAAAATGGGAGACACGAGGATTTTTAAAATAATGTAAATATTTTAAATTCCCAAGGTGGACATGCGATTTGGAGGAGGAAATAAAAGTGGTTTTTGAGCTCATTGGCAACCATGCTTGAGATTTGATAACAGGTTGATGAAGGTTTATCCAAGGGCTTTGTGAGGTAGAAAACCCTCATAGAGGACATCAGCTGCAGAAGTGAAAGATCTTTCCTGATTGGTTTGTAGGTCGTTTCATACAGGAACTACGCAAGAGCTTCAATGATACAAATTTTCAGTTTGTTTGCCAAGCATTAAAGAAGACATTTTTGGGCAGATTTGTGAAAACCAAACAGCGAGTTTGAACTGTTCAAAATTCAATTTGGGACCTTCATATTGCTGGTTGTACCATCCATTGTACAAGCCATACAGCCTCGAGGAGGGGTGTGAGCCTTTTAGGGCAAGGCACCTAGGTTTTAAGGGAGATATTTGTTGGTTTTAGGGCGCCATAGTGCGTTCTACACTTCGCAACGAATTTGGAGTTCGAGCGGTTAGGGTTTGAAGAGGTTTAATGCCATTTTAGAGCCACAAGTTGTTTATAGACAATTTTCATGCTATTTACACACAGCAGCAAATGGGTATGTTTGTATTATCATTTTGAGGCGATTCGACCATCTGGGTATTGTTAAATCCATTGTTAAATTGCTGTCCAAACCATGTGATATTTTTGAGATTCATTTCCAGCTAGCATGTGTTTTCAAATATTAAATATATTTAGCGTTTATTCCATTTGCAAATATTTTTGTTTGATTGCATTCATCATATTACCATCAAAACTCATATTCAATATTCAAAACACACAAAATAAAAGTAGGGCGGCTATTACATTTTTTTTCTAAATTGTTTTTTTTTTAAATTTAAGTGTTCTTTAAGTTGTCGAGCTTTTTTCGAGTACTTTGCAAGTCAGAAATTTTTGGCTTGTCAATTACTCTCCAAGTCGAAGTCAATGAACTATGCTTTAAATATCATTTTGGGCCATTTCCTTGGCTAGCCATACCTCTAACTACTATTAAAAATCAAAGAAATTTCTAATTCATATATTTGAAAGGCTTCCTTTTCTAACAGAGGTTCTACTGTACTTATTGGACATTAAATCCTTCTTTTGTCTGCCACCTTGCTAATCAGACGATGATTCTTTTCTTTCTATGGTTTAATTTACAATTAAAAACTCTATCGTGTTCTTTGTTGACCGTCACTTTTATTTGAGCTGACTTTTCCATGCTAGTCCCACCGTCTTGACATTGGCGATTTTTTGACTTTGACTATCTTTTACTTGTCCAAATCAACTTACTAGCTAAGCTTGCTAGCACTCTATAATTGTGCTTCTTAGATTTATTTCATTGTCCTTTGTTCATCAATATGTTGCTTTTGCAATTCTAACTTGTAGCCATCAACATTCATAATTAATTCATCTCAACCTTAAACGATATATAACCATGATCAATCTACAAAAACTATTAGTTTGAAAAATTGCACCAACATGACACCTTTGGCACTCAACCGAAAATGTCTATGAATTTAGATTTGACACAATTGATGACATATTGACAACACACATGGTCATCAAGAAGTACAATTAATGAGTTTCGAATTCCATACAATAATTGGCTCTATTTGGCACTATGTTCCAAAATTTGTCCAAAAGTAGACCCATCTCGAGATTGAATAGGAGCAAGAGTGGGGCCTAGTACTTGCACAAGACAACTAAGGCATCGCCCTACCACCTTGAGTACCACATACCCACAAGGTATCCAAGGTGGCAAGGTTGTGCCCTAGCCAAACCCAAGCCAAGCCTACCATGCCTAAGGGAACCCATGACCAAATAAACATTTTTTAATTAAAAATCATCAATAAACAATCAAATCTACATTTTCAAAGAATAACAAAAAGCATATAACAACCATAAAACATGATTGAAAACTTGGCATACTCCATCATTTTGATATAAAGTTTGTCTACATTTTGTGACAATGCATGTATTGTAGCAACTTTTGTATTTCATAATAAACATTGGTGACTTAACAAGGTATGCTAAAAATTCATTAAAAGTGATAAATTACGAAAATAGCATGCACCATGAAGGTCTATGTTGTCTCAAAGGCTTGGCTATTGGTGGCATTGCCCCTCAACGTTGCTAGTGGTGCTACAACCAAAACCTTGTGCTAGTTTTTAAAAGCAAGGAATAAAAAGCATTTTGGGTCAAGTTGAATGGAAAACCAATGTCTTTTTGTTCTTTGACTTTTTCCTAATAAAATCCCAAGTAATTGAATTACATTTATACTTTTGATTTGTTGAGTCAACCCCTATCCTAAGTGAAACATAGAAAAATAGGTGCATTAAAATATGGGGTTCACCAAAAAGATAATAGCTGACCTATTCTCTTTTATTTCATTAGGAAATGAGATCCGCACAATGAAATGACTAACAACCCTCAGGTGAGTCAAGTCAAAGTGTGAATCTACTGATTTCCTTTTTTTGCAAGGACGGGGGTCCTGATTAAATAGCACTTTGGGGAGAAAGATTAAAAATAGAAAACTAACTCCAAAATGCAATCTATAACTTGGATCTCGAAGATTAAGCTCAATACTAATGGAACCAGAAATCAAATTGCAGATCTGAGAGAGGTAAGAAGGTATGTGCCAAACCCCAAAAGTGCTCTGCTGAAGCTGATCTGGGACTCATTCACCCAAGGGCAAACGGGTCCTGATTTAGGGTTTTTCTAAATCTTTTGGGAGCCTCTGCAACAGATCTGAATCTCTTATTTTGCCCAGGTTTCAAGTTCGGAAAACCGGAAATGAATTCTGCAATTGAGTTTCCATGAGATGACAACTTTTGCAACTTTGACAACTTCTCCAATTTTGCTCTTCAAGAGATCTTCAAGATATCTTCCACCTAAATCTACAAACACAAATCAAGAGCGAAAAATGTTTTGTTTATGGTGAATGGGGGTTTGCCTTAGTGAAACCCCGTTTTGGTAATTAAACCTTGTAATGAAACAACGAAACATGAAGGAATGATGAATGAACAAAGCAATGACACAACTCACCAAACCCTTGGATAAACCCTGGAATGTGGATCTGCAACTAGCATGAAATGGCTTCAATGGATGTGGATCTTGATCTTGAAACTTCATTTGAAACAATGCCTTTAAATGCTTGAATGGATCTTGAACACTACTGTAAGAGACCAGGTGTCTCTCAACCCAAACACTGATCAACAACACTGAGATTTTGTTTCGTTTTCTGAGTTTTGTGATTTTTTGGTATTTTTTGCACTTAAAGAAGAATTTGCGATTTTGCAAGAATAAGACTGGAAAATTTAAATAAAATAGTAGATGCTTAAAAACTACAGAACAAAGGTCAAAGCTCATTGCCAGATAGTTTATTCATCATGCTGGATAGTTACAACTATGAAAAATCAATATGCAGACAAAAGGCAACAACTTTATTAATGAAAACCTGGTTATTGCAGCCGCCTTGAAATGAAGAAGAATAGGTACGGCCAGCTCCAGAACACGGATCTCCAGGCTCAGAACAATGAAAAAGCTCCAGAAACCCTAGGCGCCAACTTTGCAAAAGACAAAAGATAAAAAAGCAAAGCGATTTCCTCTAGAGATAAAGTACAGCCCTTGCTGGTATAGAAAAGTACGGCCCCAGCCAGCAGCAATAAATGTGGTACGGCTTCTAGAAGAATGTGCCTAAACTCTGTGAAATGATCCCAGTCAAGTCGCCATCAATAACTGATCAATGATCTCTGTATATCCTTCCTGAATCGATCCAATAAGCACAACTGCAACCTCTAAATGAAGTTACCCTGTTTGACAATCTTCAACTGTTATTTCACAGTCTTAGTATGTCAGATCTCAAGGAGGGAACGTTCCTCAAAACCTGTTGATCTACAGAAACCCTGGTTTCTCAAACCCCAATGCTCTCAGAGAGAAAAGTTAACAAATTCGAATAATTAATCACATAAATTTGATTTGCTCTTTGAAAGAATATATAGCTTCCTTCAATAATTCGACTTTTCTCATTAAATCATTAAATTGCACTTAATAATAAATATTCGCCCTTTTTTCAATACTTTGGCTAATATTTATTAAATGGCGTCCCTTTTGATTTAATGAATAGTAAATCCATTAAATATTAATTTTCCCCTCTTTCCTTATAAAGTATTAAAATACTTTATAATTCGCCATTTAAATATTCACTTTAATATTTCATTAAAATGACTTTATATTATAAAGTCAAATTAATTATTCCATCATTTATTATTAAACGCTTCTGATAACCCCCGTTTGCTCAACCAAACATCAAACCGGGTCGATACTGAGCTAACCAGCTAAACCAGGTGCCCTGCCCAAAATAGCAGCTTCGGCCTGCTGACTTACTATAAATAGTAAGTATCTGAAAAACCTCTCTGAAAGAGTCTGCAAAGGCCCAACCTGAATCAACTGAAGGGATAATGTTCCCGAACACCAGATAACTGCCTCAAATGATCCTCTACACACATCTGTCAGCCTACGAGGATCAGAATAATAGGCTAACCTCAAATCCAGCTGTGTTGACTAGGAAGGGGACATCACAACTACGTCAACATATTAGCTCCAATAACATGCATGATGCAAGAAGAATTTGATATGACAATAGGATCTTGATTGCTGCAATAATTCTTCAATAAATCTGCTCTTGAATGCCTTGAAATGCTCTTGTGAAAGTACTCTTATAATAATTTGGATTTGCTAGCTTGAAAATCTTAGGTGAAACATAGTGAAATGACCTTATATTTATAGGTATGTAACATTAATTTCCCGAAATTCAAATAACACAAGCCAAGATGTGAATATGGATTTGAAATCATTAAAATACCGCCAAAAACATAATTAAAACTTAGGTCTTAGGTCAAGTGAGGATCCATTCGCCCATGGATGAACGGGCCTAGGTCACTCACCTAGGACACACATTGCTCAATGATAAGTGTTATATTATGCCATTAATGAATGTCACGTTTTCCTCTTCGGAAAATGCAATTAATTAGGCTTGAATTTGAATTAAAGGGGCCAATTAAGGAAAATTAACCTCAATTAATTAATAAAACCCTAAATAAGTGTGAAAGTGTAAAGAGGTACACTCTACAACACTAAAATAAGGCACAATTAAGTCCATTTTAATTAATAGGGCCTGTGAATATGTAAAATACATATTACAACACTAAATTAAGGCATAATTTAGTTCATTTTAATATTAATTCCCAAATTAAGTGTGGAAAAGGGATACTTTTTCCTATACTACACTAAGTAATGCTCCTATGATTCTAGCAACATCTACAAACTTGTTTGAGATACAAGTTAAAGACTCCACTTAGAGCTAGTGATGTCGGGCAGAGCAATACGAACTCATCTCTACCATAATTCATGACTCTATCATGTAATTTTTATGTTTGATGCCATGGATATCATAATCTTTGAGTTTTGTACACCTAAAACACTTAAAAATATTTGTATATTTCAAAATGTTGCTTCCTTTAACTCAAATCAGCTTTTGCACTCATTTGGTTGTTGTATAAGTTTGTGTATGTCATCAAAGTAGCTTTTAATTTATAAGTTAATAGTCTTTAAATTTGATTTGTCAAAGGTGCATAATAAAAGCTTTGAATCCTTAAAAACTCAACATATTTCATGGTTTTTGCATGCATATACAGTCGTACTCGTACCCAAAAAAAAGGTTGTACTACCATAGCCAAACCCTAAACCCATATCCATTCTTGTACTAAAACCTATATTCATTATTAGTTGGGAATGCAATGACACTATTCCTAAATCGCCTAAAAATAAACAAAAGTACAATGTAACATTACAAGTGAGAAAATAAAATACTATATAACACAAAACATCATCAACGTAGAAACATAATACAAAAAAATATAAAAAATAAAAATGCTTGTACAAGAAAGAACAAAGAGAACAAAATGGGTTACATTAAAAAAATTACAAATTGGTAAAAATAGCAACCTCTGCTCATGAGCTGAGAGTTCAGTTGTGATAGCATATAGCCTAAAAACCTCTATCAAAATTTCTCAATTATCCTGGATTCAAGTGGGTAGGAACAATTATGCAATGAAAAATTTTACACAAATCGATTAATATATATTGATTTTGGATGATCTTCTTCCATAATGATAAACCTCTCTAATTAAGTGAAGATATTGTGCTTCTTCAATGTATCTAGCAAGATCCTAAGGCTATAGTATTACTATAGGAAAAGAAACCACTGCATATCAAATTTGATCCTTTTCACCAATGTCATCAACATATGCAACCATGTAATGTCCCCGTTTTAGTTGACGTTGTTTGTTGAGGAGTGAACCTATCAATTTAACCCTCGTAGGCTGACAGTTTTGATTTGAGGGTTGTCCATGGCAGTTATCCAGAGTTTCGAGACATCACTCCAGCCGTTGATTCAGGTTTGGGCCTTGACAGACTCTCACAGAGTGATTTTTAGACACTTACTATTTATAGTAAGTTAGGCAGACAGGGGTTACTATTTCTCGCAGGGCCCCTGGTTCAGTTGGTCATCTCAGTTTCAACCCAGTTTGATAGTTTGATGAGCAAACGGTGAATAAGGGAGCATTTAATAATAATTAAATAATTATTATTATGACTCTATATTATAAAGTCACTTTAAGTGAAAAATTAAAGTTACTAATTATTTAATGGCAAATTATAAAGTATTATTAATACTTTATAATAAGATGACAATTAATATTAAATGAGTATTTTAATACTTATTTAATTTGGACGCCATTTATTAATTATTGAGCCTAAGTTGAAAAGGGCAAATTAAATAATATTAAATGCTTTTTAAGTTGATTTTTTGAAAAGGGTCGAACCTTTGAGGGAAAAGATATATATTTCTCTTCAAGACAAATTGAACTCATTATTATTGATTATTTGAATTTGTCTTTTCTCTCTGAGAACTTCTGGAGTTGGAGAAACAAGGGTTTCTGCAGATTTCAGTCATTCCAGGCTTTGGAGAACGATACCTCTTCTTAGTCTAGCTTTCTAAAGTTGTGAAAGATCAGCTTAAGATTGCTCATCTAGTTGGCTTCATACAGAAGTCGAATTTGTGCTTATTGGAGGAGAATCATCAAGGGTTTGAAGAGCATATTTTAGTTTGTTGAAATAACCATCATTGGAGAAGAAAAATCAGAAGTTATTGATCTGCTGCAACAGTGACGTGAACAGTACCCGCGCTACAGTACCCACACTACAGTTAACGCTACAGTGCACGTGAATAGTAATCGCTACAGTAAAAGCTACAGTGTTGAGGCATTTAAGAGAAGCTAATACAAGGGTTTGGAGCAGCATTTGAAGGTTTATTAGTTGCAGATCAGAAATACATTAATTGTTGCAATAGAAATCAGTTTGCAAGTGACTTTGCCAGGTTTGGCTGCAGATTAGAAAGCCACGATTTTGCTCATACAGTCCATACCTTGCATCGATTTCATCTAGGGCTTGGATTGCTCCATTGTAGGGGGTTGGCAAATGATGTTTGACCATCTTCAACTGTTCATGCTTGGCTGTGAATAAAATCAGGTTCTTTAATTCAAAAATACAGCTGCTTTTTACTTTGCATGTTTGCCTTTCAATATTGTAATCAAATATTTGAAATCATAAAGGCAATTGCAGCTCATGGGTGTCAATTGTGCATAAATATTAGTGAATTTCATTGCTTTTTCATTATCTAGCATCATTTTCATTTAAAAACCAGCAAAAACATTATATGCAAAAATCATTGAAACCAAACACAAAACATCAAACTCAACAAAACTTTACTATTCAGCATAGATTGGGGTTTAGAGACACCAGATCTCTTACAAACCATGAACTCAATCCAAGAAATGTAGAATTTTAGGCTCATCCCATTATAATAGATTGATTCACTTTGGCCCTTCATTCACGATGAAGATAGGGCCGCCTATAGATAGTAAGGTGGGCCCCACCCCACTACTATAGTTATACTGTGGAAAGCGCCTAAAGCAATGCGTAATGTCCCCTATTTCCTAGGCAATGGTCAATCACAGTGGTTAGTCCATCACTTGCTCCCCGTGCACTAACAAGGTCGTTAGGGGGCCCTTTTAGGGCATTGCAGACTTGTTTAGTCTAACCTTTTTTAGCTTAGTCAGTGCTTTTCCTAGCCCAGTGTTTACCAAGGAGTTCACAGAAGCTATTCTACCATTTTAACCAAACTATTTTTAGTAACTCACATGGACATTTCATCTACACTTACTATTTATAGTAAATCACTAGTATGGTCAGTTGGCAGAGTTACTATTTTCGGCGTGATGGCATATTTATATCTTGGAGACATTTTGGTATTCAACGGTCCTATGTATTTAATTTTAATAACGTTAATTATAAAGTTAATTTAAAATAATTAACTTTATATGTTATTATAATATATTAAAGGACTTTATTAAAAGTGGGATATAAATGTTTTTAAAGTGCACTTTATAATATAAAGTTAAGTGCAAATTAAAAAGGGAGTTATAAGGTGGGAAAAAAGTAAATTAAATGAAATATAACTCAAATGCAATTTAGAGCGTGGGAGTTATAAAAAGCCATTTGGAGCTCATTTGCACATTATTCATTGTTGAGAAGATTATTTTGATAAGGGTCTTTGCAGGAGACTGGAAATTCTAGAAACACTTAGTTTTTTGAGGACGAAATCCCTCAAGAAGAACAACTCAATGCAGGAGTGAAACATATCCCAAGCCGGCTTGCAGACAACTTAATTTAGAGGTTGTGCTTGTGCTTCATCCATTTACAGGAGAGATTTAATATTCAGGGTTTGAAGGAATCAACAGGAAATTGGAAGATATATTGATTGAATTGGAAGGATTTACTTGCTGATGTATAAGTCAATCCTTGCTGATTTGGATGTGGGATTTGTAGATTTTTAATATTGAGATTGTAGGGATTCCTATAGCTGGCCGCCATCTTACTACATATTCAAGTTGTGGGATTTAAAGGAAAATTTTCACTGCTTGGGTAGTTGGACAAATAATATATATATATACACACACATATGTGTGTGTGTATATATACTGTTGAGTATCGTGGGTGTTTTCAGAGGTCTAGCGTGAAGTTTGAAAGGCATATATTGAAAGGTGTGAAAGCACTGTGTTGGCATCATTTTCTCCATTGGAGGTGTTACTTGCAACTGGCATCCATTTTCAAAGAGTTTCTATAATGACCTAACCCTTAACCCTTGCGTGAAATAAAAAAATTCTTAAATTTTACATCAAATAAATAAAGATAATGAGTAAATAGACATTGTAACAAAAAATTTCTTTTTTTTTAATTGAAATCATTTCAACATAATACATTTCATTGCCTTTCTTTACAAATAAATAACTTTTCCTTTTCAAGTAAACATCAGAGTAAGAATACATACAAGTACAAAACATAGCTCAATGAGCTTTTGAACTAATAGTAGTAAGATAGTCCAGGGTCTTCCCTTTCAAATCTTGGTACTTCAGTAGCCTGCTGTACAGGAGAAACATCACTCGAGCGCTTTTCTGCCAACCACAAACTTATAATGCGGTCCCCCACACATATATTATTCAATAGATGGCCCTCCCTTCAACGAAGAGATTGGTAGAGTAACCGATACTGTTAACCAACTGAGCATAGTGGTGTGTCCTACATGACTAGATCCTTGTAATTTCCACAATCCCGAACTAGTATGTACTATTGGATCACGGTGAACTGACAATGTAATCATCACCCGATCTAAGAGGATGTAGGTACATTACATTACTTTGGCCAAAGTGTTTTAATTCAATAAACGACTGAGAAATTCATCCATCACATACACTACTCAGGGCCGATTTGACTTGGGGATATTTTACACTACGCATAGGCTATGTCCTTCAATGGGTAATCAGTCACCCCAGACTACCTACAACATTCTAACTACTAGAAATGAATCAGCATAACAAGTATTCACATATTCCCTCCTATATTGGAAATCTTTATCCTAGGAGTTTCGTTTACCTCAATTAACCTAATAACTTAAGCCCATAGAATTACTTGACTTTTGTCCTCATTTCAGTCCTAGTATATAATAACTAATGCAGCCATACTCTCCTTATACGGAGATCATACAATAAATGCAATCACACAAGTATGCACCTTTTATCCATTATACAATGTACTCTCTAGATGTAAACAGATTTGCAACTCTTAAACATCTTATTTTCTATACACAATAGAATACAGAGTTTAATGCAATTCCCTATCTATGCACAGCAAATATACAGAGTATAATGCAATTCCCTATCTATGCACACAGAAATACCGAGTATAATGCAATTCCTTATCTATACACAAGTAATAACCACAAATTCCATAGACATTCAAAGTTCATAATTGAAATATTAATAAAAGAATATCCCATGTCTGGTATTCAGCGATCCTTCAAATTATGATGATGTCTCAGCTAATCCTCACAGCACTTCCAGCTCTATCAATCAATTGCTAACTTCTCACAAGTTCCCAATTTTCTCTTTCACAATTAACTCACAATTGGCTATCCCTCTCACTCAGAATTAATACTCAAATATCTATATTCAGACTATTATGGATTGCAATTGAACAAAAGTGTAATTCTCTGGGAATTTGATATTGAAGACTCTCAGCTCACAGGATATATATATATATCTCAGAAAATATGATAATACTCTACAGAAAATAAGCTCTTAGAGTGAATTCTCCATAAACTAAGATAGTATTTAGAAAGTAAGTATAGAAGAATGAACTGGGCGGCTATTTATAGAACCCCTAGCCCAGCGAATTTCCACTTATACTGGCATGTAACTTGACAGAACTATGTTTTGAATATTTCAACATGAAATGTGGCAGGTTTCTAACTCATTATTCAACTTCTCAGAGGTGAATCAACCTCCATACTTTGAAAGCAATTAAAGAACAATTCAACTCTACACATGGTGAAATAAGCAGAATTGACACCTACAGGCGCCTCCCCAAACATGGCGCGAATCATGAAATATGGCGGGTCATTCATCTTGCAGGAAAAGGTCATGGTTATTTTCCAAACACCTTGCTTCTTCACTGGTTGAGTCGACTCAACTCATTACTACATTTGCAATATTCTCACTTCCAGATTGTGCGCATTTTCCAGGCGCGTATTTCTTAGCGCTCTAATTTCATTTTTTATTTCAAAGTATAACTATAGACTTAATGAAAATATTTCCTCATTCTAATGTTTGGCATATAATATTTCCAACATCATAAAGTTCTGATTCATATTTGGTGCTAATGGGCGGCTGAATAATTTAGCCCGATTTCCTTAGTTGATAATCAATAACCAACTATATGATATTTCAATCAATTTCCATAGTTTAGATTTTAATATAAACTCAAAGTGGAATATAATTTAATTTCCAATAATGAGATTTATAATATTAAACTATACATATATTATTTATATATATATATATATTAGAGTAACAATTAATATATATATATATATATATTTCATTACTCCATGTAATTTATATATATATATATATATATATATATATATATATATATATATATATATATATATATATATATATATTATTTTACTGTAATATATATATATATGTATTTACATAATAAATAATATACATATATTTACATAATATATAATATACATATATTTACATATCGTAATCCGATATGTACATATATATTTATATACATGTATATGTAAATTGTCAAGCAATAACAATATAACATTATTAATATTCACAGATAATAGGTAGCGTGTATATATATACATGTATATACCTGTATATACCTTAGTGTACACGTATGTGTAGGTATACCATATCGACACATTCGTATGAGTATATCCATCTGCCAATCATACGCCTGCATTGATATGTATATACATATCGATACGTGTATATACTATATATATGTATATATATACCCACTCAACCTACTCACTTACATCCATTCACGTTACCATCATAATGATCGTAATACAACAAGACAGGTATACAGATAGACATCACTCACAAAAGCGTAACAAAGTAAATTAGACTCCTAATGCCAATGTACGAGCTACGAATGACTTATCTAAACCAACATAACTGACTTGGTTCACCCAAACTACAGTGACGTGTGTGTATGCTCAGATAATTCACATTACCAGTTAAACGACCAAGCCCCTCTCCCGAATGATATTTGCCCTCCGCCTGGAGGAATGGTTCACATACCTGCATCCACTAACATAAACTCACGACAGTCATATGTTCATAACAATAGCAGTATGATTAAACATCATAAGATAAATCCACATGATTCATTAACCTCCTTATGCAATATTTCACCATGAATAACATCAATTGAAACAACATGAAATGAGACAATCATTAAATGTAAAAACACTCATTTGATAACAAGGTACAACATATTTTATTCATTCACACCTTTACAATCATTTATTCCCTATGCAGTACTAATATCTAGTAGCTATACAATCGGGGTGTAACAATTTCAAGGCATATCTTACTTGTGAGTTCATGATTTATAACTCCTAGATTTTTTGGGTATTGTTTTTTTAAATAATAGGGGATATTTTATGGACTAGGTTGTCGTTATTTTGCGAAAATATTGAGTATCTAATATAAAAATCTGGAATTCTCAGTTGTGTATTCCCTATGTAATGTTTAGTTTTTGAGTTGAAAATATTATTGCAATATCTTCTATTTTGCTGCATTATATTGTTGTACCAAACATTGCAAATATATCACAAAACATTCATCAAAACAAAAAGAACAAAGGCAAACAGGGATGCAAATTGCATTGGTGTCAGAGCACAGTTTATCCTCCCATCCTCTTGGATGAATCATAAAAATTTGGTTCGTTCACATTTTTTGCATGTTGGTGACCAGCACCTGCATATCTATCTTTGTGCTTCTTTTCGACAATTGTTAGAAGCAAGGGTAAAAGATGGCTACAGATAAATCCATGTTTCAACTAATGCGGGAATTGTACATGCTAATGAAGGACCCGACATGAAAAAAACATATAAGAGGATGGTTGCAAAACCTAAACATTTGGATAAGGAAGATGAATTGCTTCTATGTGACTTGCAGCCTACCAGTGTTCACGGGGAAGAAGAAAATCAGTCATCATGTGTTGAAGATTGGACTCTAAGTTCTGAAGAGAACAAAGCTACAAGTTCACTTCAGCCCTATGAGGACGAGGACGTAGGAGAGTCACCCACTGAACCTCTAGATGAAGAGCACATAGGAATTCAAGGAGATACCATCATGGAGATTGACAAGGCAGCCATGTGGGATCAGCTACAAGAAGGTATAAACCCATTTGATACTCCTCTAGTTGAGCCTAGCATTGCTTCCTCACCATTACTTCAGCTTGGCAAGGAGTCAAATTGTGGGTTGGGTGTCTTTGAAGTGAATGTTTCACAAACCAATGCTGGGAAATCAGAAAATACAATATGTAGTTAACAAATGGGTTTGGATCAGACCTACACAGCATTACAGGATCTTCTTTAGGATGGATATACTGTCGAACATACTGCTGTCCTAACTTCTTCTACACAATTGTGCATGTGGGATGGCATTGTTGACACTGTTGGTGATGAAACCAACCCTAGAATCAAATCTGATTTAGAGTTGCATGGAGCTGATCCTAAATCAGAAAATTTGCATAAGGATGATGGGTCTAATTCCGACTTTAGTGCTGCCCCTACTTCATCTTCAGCGTTAGGCATGAAGAATGATATTTTTTACAATCGTAGTGTTGATATCAGCCCCAAACACAAATCTGATTTAATGTTGCATGATGCTGATTGCAAATCAGAAATTTTATATGAGGCTGATCAATCTAAGGAGTCTAATCAATTGGCAGGACAACTAAAGGTTAGTGAAGACTAGATTGATGCAGCCACTAGACACTTCGATGACACTCTTCAACTGATGGCAAAGTATTGTTGGAGGAACCCAGAGCTACAAAACAACCATTAAGGAGGACTTTCCGTTGCAGGTTTTCAGGCACTTAGAGAAAGCGTTGGTGGTAACAAAGTCAAACTACCTACAACTACTCTCAGATAGTGTGAAGAACCACACTCCGGTGATCCACTCTGCTACCACTGTAGTGATATGCACTGATACCACTTGTGATGAACCGACACTCTAGTGCAATGATTTCACGGTGCTTGTAGGTCTGATTTGTGGTTTTGTATTTTGCTTTTTCTTGTTTTTGTGTTTTGATGTTCGATGCCAATGATATACATGAATTTAACAAGCATATGCATATAATATGAACTCAAAATAAACTAAACTTCAATGATACTCAAGCAATGACTCAATTTCATAGTTAAGAGACTTTCTTCATTGCATAAGAGGGAGTACATAAGTGGACGGCTTACATTCATTTCAAAGAGATACTCGAGCAAGATTTAAAATGATAGTCAAGATGCATTCTACATGATATAAGAGCTTACATGTAGTAGAAGACTTGCACCAAATTCGAAAGACAATACATCTTATGAGTTAATTTAACTTACAGCCAAACATCACTGTGAATAGTGACGTGCTACAGTACCCGCCCCTCGTAGATTGCTCATACAACCCAAAATACGAACTTCTCCCACTGTAATCTAGATGGAATGTCTTCTAATGATAAGGGCGCCCCTTTTTGGTGTGAAAGCAGCCAATAAAGAAAGGCGTTTTATTTCCTTTGAGCTGATCAAACCCTCAAGAAGGTGCGGTTGGCTGTAGATGAAGAAATCAGCTTTCAAACCTTTGTAAAATGCAAACCACGTCTTCTAAATGGCAAATGGCGACTCTAGCAAAAAATATCCTTCCAGAAGATGCCTCCAACAACTTGTAATCAGCAAATTATAGCTCCAAATGAGTCAACAAGAAACTAACCAGCAACTTTAGGGTGGTATTTCACACCATCAAGAAGCCAAAATCAAAGAACAAAGCCCCGTCCAGGCTCACCCACTGCAAAAATCAGGAAACCCTAGTTTCCCTCTCTCCCAAACTCCACACTTCCAAACTTCAATCAGCTAAACATATCCAAGCATGAATGGGTCGAACTTTCTCTTGCATTCTTATAATTTCTCATTGAAAACACTATTTATTAAAAAAAAACACTATTCACTTAAGTTATGTCTTTTTTCACTTTAGCCATGAATAGTAACTGAAAAATAGAAAGTGACCCCTTTAAATAATAGACACATGGTCCCTAAACCTAAGGAAGCGAAATAAATGATGAAGATCATCATTTTAAGCTCCAATAACACGCCAAACGCACAAATTCACCACGTCACCATACTTCGGATACCAGCACTGCATTTTACCGACCAAATGCCTGTTCAAGTGACCCTCTATCCAAAACCATTAGCCTACGAGGATCAACATAATAGGCTAATCCACCAACTCTGATGCTCGCGAAAGAATGGGGACATTACAGATAGAGATCACCTACTCATGCTTGGTGAGATCTACTATGATGCGCTTAAGGGGAAAGAAAGGGAGGTGGATAAGCTTACTAATGAGCTTATTGTCATTGAGGATTCCTTGAACAGCACTCAGAAGGCCCTTCAAGAATTAGAGATTCAAATTGACGAGCTCTATGAGGAACTGAGTTTGGTTCAATCGACATCTCCCGTAGTAGGAGATCAGTCTTCTACATTTGTTATGACACCTGTTGATGGTAGTGTTGTCAATCAGATATGCACCCTTTGTCAGATTTGCAAAAAATCAAACTATCTGTTGAAACATGGAAGCTATTTTCAGATGTGGGTGATCTATGTGAAAAGAGAATCTCTAGAGTGCGTTGGTTCTCCGAATGATGGATCCTATTCTAAGTGATATTTTGGGAAAAAGGATAGAGAATATGACTGAAATGAAAAAATCTATCTAATATAATCTCAACTTAATAATGACTTTGATATTTCACCCACAAACAGTCTTCAGAAAAAACAGCAATGAATTCTCAATCTCTCATGAACACCAGTACAAAATTGATTTGCATGAAGGTTGAGACTTAAACACAACATGCAATCTGCATTAAATGAACTTTTTGCATCAATAATCTGCAATAATAGGACATGAAGAGGATCTGTAAAATAGAATCACAATATAGACATCATACTAAAACTGCAAATAGAGACAAAAATTGGAGATAAGAATGTTGCTTTTTATTGGATGAAGGAGTGAAACACTCAAAACCTGAGTACAAAAAAGTTTACAAGCTCAAAAATGTGTAAGAGCAAGAAACTAGAATCTGAACGGAGAAAACACTAAGTTTTCTTCAAGATATATCTCAAAAACCCTAATTTGAGCTGAAGAAGAAAGCTCAAGGAAAAGCCTCAAAAACTGCCCTAAAAGTTGGCACAAAAGTGGAAAAGTCACACTTTTTGCATGTACATACTGAAAAGCTCCTAAAAATAGGTCAAATCTGCTTTAAAAGCAAATAAAACACCTTATCTCTCCATCAAGAAGTTCAAATCCGACCAAAGAAAGATCTCTCATAAATCTACTAAAAATAACAAAGAAATAAAACAATTTATAAGATATTTTTTTATTCTCGCTTTACAAATGATTTGCAGATTTGATACTCTCACAATTTGATTATTTTTTGCAACTAAAGATTTTGGAAAATCTTTTGCAAAAATAATAAACTTATCTCTCCAATACAATCTTGATTTTTCTTAGAAAAAATCATAAAAATATGATGAATATTACCCTTACATTGTAATTCATTTCTTTAAAATCAATTAAAAAAAAACAAAGCCAAAGCACATATTTTACCAAGGCAATAAAAATAGAAAACCTTAGTCACTTATTTGGATAAAATCCCATCCTATAGGATTGATTTCTATCAATAAAATCTAGGCATGAATACTATTGATTTCTCTAAAATCAATAAAAAATGAAATCCAAGGCATAAGCAAAATAAAGCCAAGGCTTTTATTGGCCACCATGAGCATCTTTGCATAAACCCTAAAGTCTAAGGTCATAAAAATGTTCATTGGCAAGCCCAAAGACTTAGGCAAAATCAAAATATGGAAATCTCCCATAAGGCTCGACCTAAAGAATGCATAACATAAAACAATAAGGCAAATATCCTTAAGTCGAAATAGGGTTGGGAAATGGAACAAAACAAAAGTGAAACCCTAAAAGCACATCATTCGCACTTGCTGTTTGAGAGGAAAAAAACTCAGTTGACAGAAGGGACCTCCATCATGCTAGGATTTGGGCTTTTGAAAGGAAACTTGAACTCCATCTGTTGCTTCTGCTGTCGAATCTTCATAGTCTTTGTAGGTAAGCACATTTTTGAGCTTTCTGTGGACTTTCTTAGACTCCTTGCTTTGCTTCTGAGTTGTTTTCTGGCCTTGAGGCTGCGGCATGAGCATACTTTCCTGACATATTTTGTGGCTCTGTATTTACTATTGTTGATGCTTTCAATGGCCGCCATGTGTGAGAGTTCGGTCCCTGTATCTGGAAGCTTTTGAGAGCTTGGCCAGGGCCTTCTCTGCTCCTCTATGACGCGCATCGTAAGTTTATTGTTTCTTTGTATTTCTCTTGGCATTTCTCTCTAAAACAAAAGCTTAGGAAAGCTTTATATCTCTATAAAATATCATCTTCTATTTATAAATTTTTGGCCATTACACAGGCTGTGCCATTATGAGAGCTCTCTAATGCATTTCATCAGAATTTTTGCATGATTTCCACTGTTTACTTCAAGTCTCGAGATCTAGACAGCAAAATAAACAAGTGTGATGTCCCCGCTCTAGTCAGTTCTCGGGAACAGTGTGTTAGCCTATTTCTTGGACCCTTGTGGGCTAACTGGATTGGTTAGAGGGTCAATGGTGTTTTCTGGAGGAGTTGTCTGTTCTCGTTTGCAAAGCCCAGTAATTGGTTCACAGCAGGAGTTAGCAGTTCAGGAGTTGACAGCTTCTGACGGCACGGGAATATTGAGTTTTGAGAGAGTTATGGATTTTTAAATGATTTGAGTTAATTTATTAACTTAATACTTTATTATAAAGTCAAATTGACTTTATAACTTTTATATCACTTAATTAGCTTATAAAAGTGATTTTAAATTAAATCACTTTAGACTCCCAAATGGGCGCCCACTTTATTTAAGTCAAACTATTGAAAGTGACTTAAAATATAAAATATAATTTAAAAGATTTAAATGGTGAAAGTGGCGTATCATCTTGGAAATGCGTGCCTTTTTTATATAAGGCAATTTGGCAATGAGAAACCCTATTCTTGATTATTTCAACTTTGCGTTGGATATTTTTTCCTGTGCCTTCCTCTGTGATCAGGGTTTGAGTAATATTTCCATTGGAGAACGATTCCTCTTCGATGTGAGCATTTTTGAGACTGTGAGAGACCAGTCGAATCAGTGCAATTGAGAGCTTCATTCAGAGCTTCTACATGTTTCAATCAGAGTACTTGTACAAGTTTTCAGTTGTTTGCAAAAAGAAAGGAGGTTCTTCACTTGTGGCGTCCTTTTCAGCAGATCTGTGGCTCCAGCAGTGTTTCTTCAGCTCTTTCTCCTTGGCCGTTCCATCTGCATTGGATTTTGTGCCTTCTTGAAAGTTGGGCGCGTGAGCTTGAAGCAGAAACGCCTTCTCTTTGGCTCCTGAAAGTGACTAATTCTTGGCGTCTACCTTTCTTAAGGGATTGTATCCTATTTTGGAAAGGGAGAAATCAAATCTGGAGCTTGGGCGTGCTTCTTTGTCAGTTTTCATCAATTCCGGCTGGCAAACTGGATTTATTTCCTTATTTAATTATTCTGGAGCATTTCGGTATGTGATTCGTTTGTAATCTCATTGTACATATTGCAAAATAACATCTATTACATCTGTTGATCAAAGTATGTCTATATTGCATTTTTATAAGCTTTAATATGATGCGCACCTTCTCTTCTGTCTACAAACTTTCTCTAAAAAACTAAGTAAAACACAAATGGACTTAAGAAAAATACAGGGGTTTGAGTAGTGAGCCAGCAAGGCTCATCACAACAAGTTTTCTATTTCAAATGACACTTGGGACCGAAATACCCTCCTCTTGGCTGCGCCCCTTATACACACAATGGGTTTTCTTCTAATTTTCCGAGCTCAAACCAAGAGAATATAATGTGTATTCTGCATTTTGAAACAAACCCTCATGTGGGTGTATTGCTATTTTGAAGAAAATGCATTTTTGAGACAAAACTCAAATGGGTATTTTAAAAAATTCAAATACAAATTGCATCTTTGTCAAAAACCCAATGTGGGAATTCTGGAAATAGCAAGAAAATCTCTCTGTTGATTTTCTGTCAAAAACTTCACGAAGGTTCACTGTAATAAAGAGAATACTCTGCATCTGAGATCAACACTTCCTATGGTATTTTGTGTTAAATCTAGAACCTTGTATAATGGCTACCATCAAACTTTGTTAACTCTCTGGAACTCAAGCAATTTTCTATATTCTCCCTTTCTTCTAAAGGTTTGATTGAAACCCTAACTCTAGGGCATTTGGCTAGCCTCTGTATTTTCATCTTTTAAATTTCCAGATCTTATGCATATATGGCATCTCCATCTTTATGAGCTCAACTCTTAAACTTTGTTTCAAATGAGGAAAAAACCCATATGGGTTTTGAACTTCTTATAGAAAACTGAACTATGAACAAACCCTTGTTGCACTTCATGAAAGCATTCGATGTGTTATCTTGTTTGTTCACAGAATCAAAACTCATATAAAGCATGAATAACAGAAGATCTGCATTTTCACTCAGAACTTTGAACATTTCCTGTGCTATCTTGAATAAAACCCTAGCAAGCTTAATACTCAAAAAATTGCATGATAATGGGTATCTTCTTCGTTGTATTACTGTAAAATCTTAGGGCATTCGGAACACACTTTCTTTATACTTCATTAAATTTATGTACTCTCCTTGGGACAGCGAGACTAGTCCTTCAGATGTATAGGCAGAATGGGAACAACTCTGTAACTTATTTTCCTTGATGCAGTAGGTATTCACAATATTGTTCCTTCCATCTACTGATGATATCCACTTGCACACGCCCAAAAATGCTCTCCTCATTTTGCATTTCCCTTACATATTCTTGGTGGGCTAATATCTTCTATCTAGCACTCTTCATGCATTTTTATGTTCCACTTAAGAGAAGACTGATTTATGCACTTGTTCTCTTCTCAAATGAAAATCTGAAACTTATCAAATGTTTCCTTTATCGAACAATGCTCTCTGTTAATGAGGCATTATGTATGCCTATTCACTATCACCATCATGAGCATGAACATTGTTGTTCTTCTCATAATATCATGAACATGATGAACAAAACAATACTCACAACAGCAAACAAATAGTACAGCAACATTTAAACTTGCAAGTATGACATTGAGGAATCTCAATTGAATTGATTAAATTCATTAAGTCTGTTGTTCACCTGTAGCTCTCAACAGTATATCACCTGATTGTTATGAATGAGCAATCGGCTTAATGGTTTTGATGAATGAAACTCTGCTTTACTCCTTTAAAATAGTTCAGATGAATCATAAGAATTGCATCCGTTCACTCGGCCCAATCTGTAATGTTTAAGGGGAAGCATGTCGAGCTCTACCCTTGTGGGAGCCTGTTTCCCTCCACATGCTTGGTCTTCATGAAATGATCAGCTACATGACTTTTCCTATACCTACACAAGGAAACAAACGATGTTAGCAATAAAAAAATTTGATGATAATATTTCCCTTTTCAGTTCATGCTTTTGTTCCTTCCTTTCGTTGATTCCATGCATTCCAAGGATTGAAATATGAAATATGCCCCTTAATTTTTTCTTGATTTTTAGTATCAATTACAATGCAACACGCACCTGTTAAGATTAGCTCCAAAACCAAAAGGATGCGGAATAGTAACTCTAACCAAGAATGCGCCCTAAAATCACTTAAGGAAGAGGGGCGGGCATATGGTTAGAGGATCCCTAGGATCTAAATAACTCAATACTGAATTTGATTACAACTGGAAAGTAAAAGATATAACTCAACGCCAAGAATGTGCACACAAGATCCTTTTGCAGGCGAGGTGCTAACATATGGCGGAGTACTTATTACAAAACTGGAAGAACTTAGGCAATGAACCAGCCATAAATATTTCGACTCAACCACTTAAACAATGGGGGGAATACTACAAACAATTCAACTAATTCATCCGCTGCGGTGGGCATCCACTCTTGAGTGGGGATTCTCCACTTTTTCAATGGGTACAATGAGAGTTGCAAAGTTTATTCTCCACACTGGCGGTAAACCATCCAGGGGTAATTAATATTTGCTTTAGAAATTATAAGTAAATGCAGCAATAACAAATGGTTGGATTAGTACTACTAATGCACAACCTTACAATCAAAATACTCTGCAATTTACTAGTATTACAATGATAGAACAATGCCAATATGTGAAGAATTATTCTCTCAAATTACAAAGCTCTCAAACACTGAAAATGAAGCCAAAATCTGATCTTTTGAAGTCTGATAATAATAACCAGCAAACTAAAAATGAATAACCAACAACTGTAAACTAATAAAATGATCACAACTCCTTCAAAATACCTCCAATTGATATTAAATAAATTGCAACTGCAGCTATGGAAGATGGCGCCCAAGATCAAGCACTGAAACAACATCAAAACTCCATCTAAAACTTCAAGCACGAATTCCAACACCTTCTAGCAAGGGTATCGTGTGATGAGCCCTGCTGGCTCTCTACCTCAAACCCCAATTTTCTTAAGTCTTTAGGTGTCTTTTAAGTTTTTTAGAGAATTCTTAATAGACAGAAGAGAAGGGGCGCAGCATATTTAAGCTTGTAAATTGAAATATATAGCAATTTCTCACAGAATGGAAATGCAGAAGTTGTTATTATACTGAAACAATAAGATCATGAATAACAGACATACCAGAAAGTCTCCAGTTATTTTATTTAAAACAGTAGCCAGCTTGCCAGCCGGAAATGGTGAAATCAAGCATATGAGCACGCCAAATCTCCAGATGTGGTTTCTCCTGTCTCGAAACTGGATACAATCCTCTGAAATAACTAGGCGCCAATGATAGAAGTCAAAACCCACACAAAAGGGAGGCGTTTCAGCCAAACCCTTAACACGCCTCTCTCTAGGCACAAATCCCAATGTAGGCCGTACGGCTATGAAAAGAATGCAAGTAAACTCTGCTGGAAACCTCTGTCTGTGAAGAAGGATGCGCCACCAGTAGAAACCCTCATTTATTTGCAAACAACAAACAATCTCAATATAAATAATCTCTGTATGAATCTGTAGAACCTCTGGCTGAAGCTCTCAACATGCACTGATTCGACTGATCTTTCACAATCTCAAGAGTGCTCACACTGAAGAGGTATCGTTCTTCAATGGCAGTTTGTTCAAACCCTGATCACAGGAGAATGCACAGGAAAAATGCTCAAGGCAAAGTGAAATGGTCAAAAGATGAGTTTCATTTGCCAGAGAAATGCTTTATACCTAATTGGCACGCATTTCAAGAAAGTACGCCCTTTTTGCATCATTTAAATCTTTTAATATTTAATTAAGTCTTTCTCCATAGTTAAGACTTAATACTTGAGCGCCCTTTTAATATTTTAAGTCATTTAAAATATTAAATCCCCTTTTGAATAATTTAAGTGATATAAAAAATATTAAAGTCGATGTGACTTTAATAAAAGGCATTAAATTAAATAATTAACTTAATCACTTAAAAATTCATAACTCGCTCAAAACTATGAATATTCCTGTGCCGTCAGAAGCTGTGAACTCCTGAAATGCCAACGCTCGCTGTGATCCAATCACTGGCCACTGAAAACAAGAACAATCAAACTCTCCAGAATGTATCGCTGACCCTCTAACCAATCTGGCTAGCCCACAAGGGTCCAATAAAGGGCTAACACACTGTTCCCGAGAATTGAGGGCACATCACAAGACGGCCTTCTAGGAGGGTGGACTTGCTCTTAAAAATTGGAATCAACAAATTAAAATCTGAAAACTTTCCAAAAGGGTTGCCTTCAACCTTGCAATAGATATATTCAATGCCCAAAATGAAATTAAATTTATCTAAAAAGTTGTGAATGAAAACAACTTTCAGCCATAACATAACCAACAACATGAAAACTGGAAATATCTCACCAAAACTCCACAATAATGCTCAATATGTACTTCTGGATGAAGCACACTCCCAATTAAAATCTGAAAACTTTCCAAAAGGGTTGCCTTCAACCTTGCAATAGATATATTCAATGCCCAAAATGAAATTAAATTTATCTAAAAAGTTGTGAATGAAAACAACTTTCAGCCATAACATAACCAACAACATGAAAACTGGAAATATCTCACCAAAACTCCACAATAATGCTCAATATGTACTTCTGGATGAAGCACACTCCCAATAGACCATCTAGGGAACCATAGTTTCAGGCCTGAAGAATGGAGTAAACTTGCTAAGCTTTCCCTTAGCCGGATTCTGGATTTCAAACCAGTAACATAACTTTACAATATTTTCCAAAGATAATCAGCTCTTCAAACAGCAGCAATATATAAGTTTCAATTGGCAAATGAGACACTTCAAATTCCAAGAAGTCAAATCACTTCAACTTCCAAGAGGGACGCCACCTTTAAGCATTTACTCTTTGAAATAATAAAACATTATTCAACTTCCCTTTTAGGCATCTATTTTCATATTGCAATAATAAAGCATTTATTTAAATCATTAAATGCTCAACATGACCCCTTAATGACCCCTCTTTAAAACAACATGAAGTTATCAAGCCTAGGCGTGGGGTACAATTGAAAAACATGAAATTGACTAAGTATAAAACTCAGTCCAAGGAGATAACCAAAACCAACGCCAATACTAAAACTGATGGATTGCAAAAAATAGCATGATGACCCGAGTTGAACTGCTGATGATGCCACTATCAAAATTAGACTTACTAAAAATAGCCAATGCCAAAAATAGTAAGTTCACCGCAAAACCCACAGAAAGCTGAACTGAGCTGGACGCAAGACTTACTGAAAGTGGAAACCCTAAATTTGCACATCTGAGTAGCCTACGGATTTCCGAAAATAGGCTAAATCCAAATGAAGAGTGTAGGGCGAAATTGGGGACATTACAAAATATATCTCTGTTAGTATGGCATGTAGTATAGTTCATATCCCGAGCTCTTAATTGACACCCTTCTCAATCTTTTGCAGGTACATTCAGGAGTGGAAGCAGGATGGAGCAAGCTACGAGGCATCAACCGAAGATCAACTCAGGCAATGACGGATATGCCCCATGTTATTTGCTTTTCTTTTTCAGTTGTATATTTCCTTTCTTGTAATGAATGGAACCGGCTAAAACCACGGCTTGTGTGGATCTTTAAATTTCTTCTTTCATTTCCATTCTGAAAGAAATGCATTGAAATGCAAAGTTGTACCATCATTTGTATTCTTGCAATCAAATGAAAACATGTAATGTGAATAACTTCATGAAATAAATGAAAGCACTCTGTTATGCTTAATCATTTGTATACTCAGTTTTGTACTCCATTTGATTTGTAAAATATTTCAGCAATACTTTTGAAACTCAGTTTTCTCAAAACACTTGCAAAACTGTCACTTGATGAATGATGAATATAGTGCAAACAGCACCTAAGCACATGCAGAAATAACTATTCTTTCACTTTCAGATATAACAATATTTAATCAGCTCCACCAATTGAGCTGTAGCGAAAAATTGGTAACAAGTAGCGGCACTCGTGGTTTGAGAGGGGAACCCCTAACAGTGGTCGAGCACGAGGAGGTTTCAGGTTTGCATGAGCCTAAGGACAGGAATGATTCTAACACTCTTGAGTTTTCACATAACTTGTACCATAGTGACCATGAGTCACCTTTAAGGGAGAGCCAATTGAGGGCTCAGGATACAAATACGTCAATGGTGGAGATGCATACAACACGCAGAGCAGCCAACTGTGGGGTGGATGTATCCACTTGTGACAGTAGCGCCAGTCTCTACATTGGTGAGGTACAGATTGCTATCAATGAGTCTACTGAGTCTCTATCACTTTCAGATGGTTGTATACAAGGACAGGGATCAAAGTTTCGTCATGCAGACATCTCCTTGGTTGAGAGTGCAACTTTCATGCCTCAAGGATTTCCGATGGAGGCACAGACCCATGTGTGGCATACACTTGGGAAGATGAGGACACAAGGGAGTTGTGTTTTCAGTGTGCTTGATGGCATCATTGGACCAGCCCGCAATGATGGAGTTTTACTCCATATTTTGATAAGAGACGGTTGTCCTACTCCATCGGTCGAGGATTTCATTCATAATTTTTGGACAGCAACTATACATGAGTTTGGAGGAGAGTTGCATCATCTCCTCATCATGGGTGAGCAGCATACGGATGATACTCTATCACCCTATGACTTTCGGCACAATCATTTGCATCCCCATAGGTCGGTCTTACAATCTTGAAGGTGCTGATCTATCCCATATCAGCAACCTAAGAGGAGCTACTACACATTTTTCGGTACCTATGTGGGGTACTCATCACATCCTTGGGAGATTTGTAGAGGTTGGGGAGAGGTGTTGTGATGTTGGCATTTAAAGTTACTTCCATCTCATGTTTAATGGATGTGAGGGTTTGATGTGTTGAGATCCAGGTGGTGACAGCTTTGGCACGTCAGTTTGGCTAGATCCCGAAGTGTTGCTTCACCACTATCAACATGGTGAAGATTATATCAGAGTAGCGCAGTGGAAGTCAGTGAGTGATGTGTATAGCGGACTTCCATTTTGGCTATGGCATCCAAGGATTCCTATGTTTGGTAGATTGCTCTACATTGGGGTCTTCCATTTTGGCTATGGCATCTCTATAGTGATGCTAAGCATGGATTTATCTCTACCCAATGGATGCAGAGGATATGTTATTGTGCATTCTACAGGCTTATCTGGGATCCCACTATTCAAGTGACCAGCCAAGGCATTCAAATGACAATTGCTTGGTGACAAGCAATCTTGGGGAGGGCGGGCTGTAATGTCCCCTTTTTCCTACGAAGTGGTCAGTCACAATGGTTAGTCCATCACTTGGTCACTGTGGACTAACAGGGTGGTTAGGGGCCTTTGAGGGCATTGCAAACTTGTTTAGTCCGACCTTTTTGAGCTCAGTCAGTCTTTCTCCCAGCCCAGTGTTTACCAAGGAGTTTGAAGAAGCTATTCAGTCATTTTAACCATACTTACTAGTTTTAGTAAGTCACATGGACATTTCGTCTATACTTCCTATTTATAGTAAATCACTGGTATGATCAGTTGGTAAAGTTACTATTTTGGCCATGATAGCATATTTATATCCTAGAGACATTTTGGTATTCAACGGTCCTATGTATTTAATTTTAATAACATTAATTATAAAGTTAAACTTTATACGTTATTATAATATATTAAAGGACTTTATTAAAAGTGGGATATAAATGTTTTTAAAGTGCACTTTATAATATAAAGTTAAGTGCAAATTAAAAAGGGAGTTATAAGGTGGGAAAAAAAGTAAATTAAATGAAATATAACTCAAATGCAAATTAAGGTGTGGGAGTTATAAAAAGCCATTTGGAGCTCATTTACACATTATTCACTATTAAGAAGATTATTTTGATAAGGGTCTTTGCAGAGATTCTGGAAACACTTAGCTTTTTGAGGACGAAATCCCACAGGAAGAACAGCTCGATGCAAGAGTGAAAGATCTCCCAAGCCAGCTTGCAAACAACTTCATTCAGAGGTCGTGCTTGTGCTTCACCAAATTATAAGAGAGATTTAATATTCAAGGTTTGAAGGAATCAATAGGAAATTGGAAGATATATTGATTGAATTGGGAGGATTTACTTGCTGATGTATAAGTCAATCCTTGTTGATCCGGACATGGGATTTGGAGATTTTTAATATTGCAAATATTGCGATTGTAGGGTCTCCTATAGCTGGCCACCAATATCACAAAACATTCATCAAAACAAAAAAAACAAAGGCAAATAGGGTTGCATATTACACAATGGCACATTTATTGGCGCAAGATCTAGGGCACAGCTCAAAACTTCTGTTGGACGGTATTCTTTGGAAAAAGCTACAATTGTTCAAAGAAAATTTCCATCACTTGTTCTTGACTTTCTTGGTTTACAACTGAAAATAGCAATCCACCTTATGATCGAGACATCTCTTCATAATTTTCATGAGTTGAACCATCATGCGACAATCCATCAAAGTCTTAATCTTTGAATACCAAATTATTATCAAAGTACACATGCTGAAAGACATCCATCTCTAGTGACAATATCTACCATCAATCATCTTCTGACATACAAGCAAGAGTAGGAACACGATCTAATGTTTGTGGTTCCTATTCTTTGATATCTTCTCGACATTCTTCATCCTTTATATTTACTTGTTTGTGCTTCCTATTCATTGATATCTTCTTGACATTCTAACTTTTTAGTGCCTTTATCTTTATCAATCATACCTGGATATTCTACAATGTTCCCTTTATTTGTATGTGCTAAAACATAGAATTCTTGGGTTGAATTTACCATCAATGAAAGATTATCATATGGCATAGGTTCACTAATAACTACTTAAGTGTTTAACATCAGCTTCTTCACTATCATGCAGAGAATCCATTGAAGATGAGGATGAGTCAAAACTCAAAAGAAAACTCACTATTTTCTCTATTGAAGAGTCAATGTCTTTGTTGCAGAAAATTCTCAAGATCTAGTAAAATGAATCCTCCACCTGTATTTCCGATGTGATGAATATCTCCAAAGCTGAATTATGTTAAATAAATTGTTCATGTAACTGTGATCTACAGATTTAGATTCGACACACAGTTGATAACTTGATGACATACATGATCATCCAAAAGTACAATTAGCAAGTTTCAGATTTGGGTGCAACAGCCCTTTTCGGGTTTTATTCATTTAAGATTTTTTCTTTTTTGTGTTTCATGTGGGAACTGTCCTAAAGTCTAGGGGATAGTCATGAGATATTCAAGGGATTGGCATGGGAAACCAGGAAGTGCCCAGAAAGACCAAAAAAGGACATCCTCAAAAGTTTCAAACTGAAGGGAATCAGAAGGAGATGTCCCCTCAAAATCCACAACTCCCCAAGATGTGTGATACATTTGAACCATCAGTCAAATCCAGGAGACACATCCCCATGGAACACTATGATACACATTTTCATCATTTTGGAGGTGTAGCTAGGGTTAGTGTTTCACAACCTCTATTACATATAAGTGAGGCCCTTACCAACTACGAGAATAAATAAATAGGTAGTGTTAATATATTGTACACATGTGTAAATGTATCAAGGGTATCTGACAGCATCTTCGCATGCTCCTTTATAGGGAGCATTGAAAGAATGTCTATGTAGGAAAGTCCCCAGCTGTCCCCTGCATTTACGGTTCAAAGAGATTTTTTCCTTATGAATTGTTTAAAGCTTCCAACTCATAATCACAGGGAACCCAATAAGGGCATTCCTGCCCATGGAGATTTATACCCAAGGTACATAGATACATGTGAAAAAGTTTATCAGCAAAACAAATTCATATTCTTTATTGAAAAGGGCATTGCTAAATATGATCATAATTTAATAATTGTGCATCTCAATATCACTTCATAGGATTTAGGATTACAACAACTGAACTCAAATTATAAGGACATACAGTTAGGATTCCCAGTAAGTTTGATGCCACCGTTAACATGAGAGCAAGAGCAGCGTTACCACCAACAACCTGCTTTCAAACCACAAGACAAAACTATTTTATTTTTTCTCTCACAAAATATGTATAGGAGAAAAGGTAAGAATTATAAAACATACCTGTGTCAAGGCAACCCCACTGGATAAAGTAGTAGGCATACAGCAAAAAATTGCAAGCCCTGTAACAGTACCATTCAATACAGAGAAATACTATTTGAATTCTCTTCTAGAAAACTATTGGAATTAACTTTTCTATTATTCTTGCAGTGACAGAATTCATGCTTAAGCTAAACAGTAACTTTCTCACCATTAAAAACATCAAATATTTCATAAAATTCAGATACATGTTACAGATCTTATGCAAGAAATGTACCTGTAATAAATTCCTGAGGCATCAACTTCAATTGCAAAATAAGCCTTGAAATAATTGGTGTGAATAAGAGAATCGATGCCTATGGAGTTGCATAATACACTGTTACAATATCATTTTAGGCTGAAAACCAAAACCACATTCAACATGAAATAAATGCTAAAATCATAAACATTTCAAAGAAAGGTCATATGTACCATTCTGAAGACAGGCTTCTATTACCTACATTGAACTCATAATCATGTTAGAATAATCATATTACTGTATGCTACTATGCAAAGAGTGTATGGGGGAATAATAAATAGGTGGTTAACATTACTCTCAATGGTGTGTCTGGGTTGAGTGCCATCTTATGGCCGATCTGTGAGATGTATGTACATGGGGGAATTATGTGTTACTTAGGCCGCAAATTAGAACCGTCAATATGATTGGTCCTAAATAACAAGTGTATGCATTGGTTACAGTTGTAACTCTTCCCTGAGTGTGAATGCTCAAGTCTGTTCATTATCTATTGTTCATTCTGAATGTGCATGAAACTGAGATGTATTTCTGGGAACCATAATATTTATATCAGTTCCTTTCTGAAGAAAGAGGTGGTAGATCAAAATATCAGACTTGAGTGCATCTTTATTATCAATCAGCATTGCATTATAAGCTTGTTATGATTTTAGTTTGATTAAATGGCACGTGTATCAAACTAAAGCAATCAGAAAAAATTCAGTCAAACAGGGTAAGATACTGATTGGGACAACTTCAGGGGTAAATTAACAGGTATACAGCAAGGTGCAGCAGTGGAAGATGACTACAGAGAAGTCGATATCCGAGTTGTTAGCGGGACTCTCCGAACTTATGAGGGAGCCAAACATCAATGGGTATTGTTGGACACTGTTAAAAGCCAAACACAAAGGAGAGGCTGAAAATAAAATGTTAGAACCCAAGGCAAATGGAAATGAGGACACCAGAGAAAAAATTCAAAAGGGCAGCAAAAATGGGTTAAGGAAACAAAACCTTTGTTCTATTTGCAAGGGGCCTTGGGAGCTTAACAACCTATGCCCAAGTAAACAGGTAGAAGAAAAGGGGTTCAAATCTAAAGTGGTAGGTGATGAGGATGCCATACTTCATGATGATAGTTTGGCTGAGTTCTAGGATGATGCCGTGGACGTACATGCATCTATTCCAGAAGAGGGAATGTGCAATGAAGATGATGAATCAGCAACCTCTAATATTCCATTTGAGCCATCCTATGAGGTTCATAACAACAGTACATTTGATGAGGATGTGTGCAATGTTGCTGGCACACATGATGATGTTCTCTAATCCGTTAATGATGGTGATTCAACATCCTATCACAAAATTGATTTCAAATCAGAAAATTTGTATAGGAATGATATGTCTCAGGGGTCTCATCATTTGGCAGGGCAATTGAAAGTGAATGAAGGTCTGATTGCTACAACCATAGACCACTTTGATGTTGCTCAGCAATTGTTGGCAAACTGTTGTTGGAAGACTCTAGAAACACATGAGCACTTTGATAGTGAACTTTCCTTGCAGAGTTTCAGGCACTCAAAGATGCATTGGGGGTGATGAAAACTAGTTACCTACAGCTGCTATCTGACAGAGATCATCTTCGCATGCTTGATGGTATTTATTATAATGCACTAAAAGGGAAAGAAGAGGAGGTTGATGAGCTCACTCATGAGCTTGAGGTCACCATGGACTCTTTGAAGAGCACTCAAATGACACTTCAAGAGTCAGGGACTCGAATAGATGAGCTTACAATGGAGTTGAGCTTAGCGCAATCATCATCACTTGCATCTAACATTCAGCTATCTATGGCAACTTTCGGTGATGAGCATACATCCACAAATTGTGGGAATGTGCATAATGAGGACGTGGAAACACCCATTTCATTTACAAGTGCAGGTGACACCAGTGGGATGAGTGCATTGGATGAGCTTAACAGGGAACAGTTTGTTGCAGCAGGTGTCCCTGAAGATGAACCCATTTCAAGTGATGCAGAGAATGTTATTGATAGGTCTTGTGATGAAAAGGTGGATTCTGTAGAGAGTTCCGTGATCGATCACAACGCTGACCCATCTTCTTTAAAGGAGGAATGTAGGGTGTCATCTAGTGGGGATATTGGTTTCCATGTTGATATGTTTCCCTCTCCTAGAAGCAAATCAAAAAATTCATTCCATACAGTAGATTGTGGTCAACCTCGTGAGTCACAAATTTGGAGAATTCAGCTAAAGGTCACTAGAGATAAGGTTGATCAAACCCTATCTCGCTTTGCTTGCACAAATAAGTTTGTCGAGTACCTCCTTTGTTTAGAAGAATTTGAGGAGAGACGGTATGGGGTCTTGACTAGAACTTCTATTTGAATTTTGCGGACTATCAAGCACACTTTGGAGGAAACAAAATCAGATTACCTCCAGTTGCTTACAGATAGAGACCTTGCTATTGGGTTTGCAGAGAGGACTTGCAAAGCGTCAACCCAATCAACCCTTCAAAATTGGAGACGTGAGCCACCTCCTGATTCAGATGATGAGAGTAACGAGGCGAGTGTTCCCAAGGACTATGTTGGTCAACCATTGGCGTAGGCAAGTGCATTCCATCTCGACTGCATAGTAAGGAGTGCTCATCACTTCTTGTTTAGCCCACACATAGATCATTTGATGGTGTGCAGGTGTGGATTGGTTCAAGATTCATATCATTCGTTGTGGGATGGAGTGTTCCCATCTCCAGATCCACTCCATCAGTTAGTAGGGGACAGCTGCTCTATTAATGGAGATAAGGTTTCTTCTTGTTATCCTTGGAGGACAGCAGTTGTTCAGGATTTTGGAGGAGAGTTGTATCATCTCCTTAGCATTGGAGAGTGGCATAGGGTTGGGACTTTGGTACCCTATAATTCTACCAGTTTGGTATGCTTTGCCATAGGTTGGATTCCAAATCTAGAGGGTGCTGATCTATTTTATATCAGCAACCTAGGAGGAGTTCTTACACCATTTTCGACACCTATGGGGGACACTCATCGCATCCATAGGAGATCTGTAGAGTTTGGAGAGAGGTGTTATAATGCCAGTACCTCAAGTTATTTCCATCTCATCATGTTCAATGGATGTGAGTTTCTAGTGTGTTGGGATCCAAGTGGTAACAGGTTTGGCATGTCAATTCGATTGGATCCCGATGTGTTGCTTCACCACTCTCAACATGGTGAAGGGTATATCGGTGTAGCGAAGTGGAAGTCAATGGGTGATATGCAGGACAGACTTCCATCCTGGTTATGGGATCCAATGTAATGTCACTTTTTTATGGCGTCCTGTTTCAGTTAGGGTTGATTCTGATACACTTAATATTTTTAGTAAGTGCTATTTTTAGCAAGGGGCCTAGTATGGTGCTTCAGTCCTCGGTGAGCCTTCCCGAGCGCCTCAATTTCTCTCCAGCTCAAGTTTTAGAGCACTATTTACTATTTTTAGGACTTTCTAAAAATAGTAAGTCAATTAGGGTTAGTCGGACCAAGTCAAGATGGTCTCAACAGCACACATTCAGTCAATACAAAGTTACAAAGGTTGAATCATTAAAATATTTGAATAATGTTTCAAAAAGTGAGCTTTAATAAAGTAACTTTATATTTATTCGTTGAGGGTCATGAGGGGGACAAATTTGTACCACGATGCCCAGTACAATGACTTTAAGTTGTTTTTCAAAGCAACAAAAGTAATTTTTAATGCACATCTCTGATGGACGCCTAAGGAGAAGAAAAATGGAGTTAAAAATTAAATAAAGCTAAAGTTTGAGATGAAATAAATAAAATCATAAGACAAAATATCTCTTGGCGTGGATTTCACCTTGGGATGAGGGTTTTTCTTTGGAGGTCGCCCTAATTTGAAAGAAGACTCTTTAAAAACTTCATTTGAAGCTCGATTTCAGTATGGATGTTTCGATGACTTACTAAGGTGCTATTGGTTTGATGCCAAAGGACTAAGAAAACGAATTCAAGGACAAAAACCCTCGTTATCTAAGACCAGTTTCAGCAGTGAGAGACCTGCTCAAGCTAGTGAAGGGTGATTTCATTCAGAGGTCACCATTAAAGCTTCAAAGTGCAAATTACAGACATAAAGGATGAAAATTTTCAATCATTTTGATGCGGGGTTTGTTTGTTTTGGCTGGTAATAACTTGGTATCGGTTTAAGTGATTGTTGAGATGCATTTTGATGATAAATTTCATGGTTTCTGGGCACTTTGTTTCAGCTCTTGAAACTCATATATTTGCTCTTAGTTCTGCAACGAAATGAGGGTTCAATATGGGTATTGCTTCTGTAGAAGGCCCTCTTGAAATTCCAAAGAGTGCTGAATTGTAATTTTTGGTGAAAGATATTATTTTCTAGAGCAGATCGAGTTCCTTCAAGGGGACACCCTTACTGGTGCAAGAATCATCAGTTTTCAACTTGTAGTTGTATACGCTATTATCATTGAATATTGAGGGGGTTATTGTAGTTATCTCTTGGCGTTGGGAGGCTTGTACTTGAAGGTCAAAGCTTGGGTTAGCTTCACTTTATGTTGAAGGCTTCAAGTCAGTTATTAAGCTTCTACACAAACCCCTGTTGCTGTGTATTGAGGATGTATTGCTGAGAGTTGCGTGTTGAAAATTTGGTGAATAAAGCCAAATAACATTGCTTAGTTCATGGCTTTGGGAAGCCTTGAAATCTGCTGTCATGCTTACTCATTCAGGTCTGAAAACTCTCTTTCATTCTGTTGTTAATCCATTGTAATGCTGGGGCCAAATAGATGATAAACTTCTGAGTATTGAAGAGAAGAAATTCCCTATTAGTTTCCACGATATTAGGGCTGCAAGTTTCTTGTTGAATGACTTCTTATTTCTAGAAATTAAGACTGTAAAAATCTGATTATTGTTAGATGATTAATTCTGAGTTTGGAAGGTTGAAACTATCTTGCTTGCAAGTGTTTGGTGTTACTATCTTCGCATTCTGTTGTACAATGTTTAGCATGCTCATCTTATGAATGTCACTTGAGAAAGACAAACTGATGCAATAAGGGGAGGCCTGCAACACACTCAAACACAATTTCAACCTGCAATCACAACTACAAATCACAATCTCATCACAATCTCCACAATTCACCAAAATCCTCTATTTCCCTTGTAGCATTGGGAAACCACCAGATTGGGAAACTTTTCACTAACACTTCCTTTCAATCCACAACTCAACTCACATCAGGGACCCATTACAGAGCATAACAACGTATCATCAATTCACCAATGGTTATTTTGAAACAAACTGCTCAAATCAGGTTTTCCACGCCTTTTAGGGCTCAAATTAGCCCACTTTTTCAAAGAGACCACCTTCAAAACTTGTCCAAAACTCTTGAAACCTTGAGGCAGCACTTAATACCTGTCAAAACCTCAGATTCCACCATTAAATCTCAGAGACACAATCATTTACTAGCCAAACCATAAAACCCTCTCTATAAGCCTAGAAACCCTAGGGCTTATTGAAAGTAGCAATTCCCAATCACTCCAAAACCTAACAAATGCTCAAACAAGTCTAAAATACTCTGCTCAGGCTTAATTCAACATAAAATTACGCTGCCCAATTCAAAAACTCAATTTGACACACCAAAACCATGATTTTTTATAAGGAAAACTCAAGTTTCCATCATAGGGCTTCACACCCAACTCGTTTTCAGACCTCCCCTACACAAATCAACCATTCTCACACCTTCCTCTAATGGATTATACCCATTCCACCAAGAAACAGTCCAAACAGAAAGGTGGAATGGATTCAATACATGTTTAAAACTTCAAAACCCCAAACGCCCTGTTTTCTGGCCGCTCTAAGAAAAATAGAGATTAATTGCTCAAAACTTAATGTGGTGCCTTCAAAATGGATTCAAAAGAATGAAGAAACAATCTACACTACAAGCCAACACAAATTTGAATCAATAGACTGCTGTACAGATCATACAAACTTCTTTTACAACAGGAAACACAGAAAAATGGAGAAAAATCAAACTTTTATTCAATCTTCAATCTTCAAAATGGTTTCAACCACCTCTCATTCGAGTTCAACAAGGTATTTAAACTATTTCCCACCAAATACAAACTGTTTCAACTTCCCAAACTAACATTTGAATAAGATGACCGTTGGTCTTCCTCTTTAGTGCACTTTTACAACCTTTCATTAATTCAATTTGACAACTTAGTATATTTTGCACACCTTGAGAACTTTACCACCTAAACACCTAAACTTTATCACAAATGACTTATTACATCATCAAATGGTCTTAAGGACCTTATTCTAATACAAAAACTCCTACTTTCTAGAGTCTAGACCTCAAAACCTTAAATGAACTAAACTTGTTTAATGGTGCTCCTGCACCACAAACAAATCAAATCAGAAAACCTTTACACAGCAGTTGGGATAAAATCGGAAAACATCAACAAAAAAAATTTGGGGGTTGTTTATTACATCCAAGGATTTCTTGGTTTGGTAGATTGCTCTACATTGAGGTAGTTGTTCATAGCTATGTTGAGCATGATTTAATTTCTACATAGCAGATGTCGTGGATACATTATTGGGCATTCTACCGATTGATTTGGGGTCCTGGTATTCAGGTGAGGATTGCTTGGGGACAAGCAATCTCAAGGAGGGCGGACTATAATGTCCCCTTTTCCTGAGCCGTGGTCGGATGCAATGGTTAGCCTACCAACTAGACCGTGTAGGCTAACAGGGTGTTCAAGGGACCCTTTTGAGGGTAGTCTTTGGTTCGACAGCAGACCCTTTGGTGCTAATTTCAATATTCTTCAGCTCTTCATCCCAATTTATTGGTGGTGCGCCTTTTGAAGGCCATTCAGGAGACTTTGATGCATACTTACTATTTATAGTAAGTCACTGGTATGGTCAGTTGACAAAGTGTCTATATTTGACATGGTGGGATAATTATATCCTGGAGTCATATTGGTAATATTGGTCCTGGGCATTTTGTATTAATAACGCCAAATAATAAAGTGCGTTATTAAAGTATATTAAAACGGGACTTTATACTAAAAGGATATAAGTGATTATTAAAGTATATTTTATATTATAAAGTTGTGCACCAAAAGGAGGGAAAAGGAAATGAAATGAAAATAAATTAAATGAGATGAAGTCAAATGCAAATTGAAGATTATAAAAGGGCATTTGAAACTCATTTTGCACATTAATGAATATTATTCTTCTTGTGGAGATTTTTTGGAGAAGAGCTTCAGCAAGGGTTTGTTGGTTCTGAAGATTCGGGCTTTCTTGGGGACGAGATACTTCAGAGAGATCATTGTCTACAGGTGTAGAAGATCACCCAAGGACAATTTGAGAGATAGTCTCCTGCAAAGATGATCACATAGCTTCATCAGTTTCCTAGAGATCAGCCTTCAGGGTATTTCAGAGCTTCCAAGATCAAGAGTTGTCATCCGGGTATGAATTGATGTATTTCTTAGAGTAATTAATAAAATCTAGATTTTAATTATTAGCATCTGTAGAAAATTAGTTATATTGCAAATATCTTCATTTTGTTCTTCATGGTTGAAACCCTAGATCAGTGCCAAATTTAGTAGTTAAATATCCTACCAAGGGTGGGACATTTCATTGAAGAGGAAAACTTTAGAGGAATTTAAATCATTAAATCATCTTCAATTTGAAGTGAGTGCTTTCTCCAACTTCTCGAGGACTGCTTCATGAATTAAGTCGAAACTTTGAGGATTCTAACACTGACTTGAAATGAAGCCTTGATTGATTGGACATGTACGTTATCTCCCTTACTCAAGTTTCTTCCTTATAGTAGCTCTTCCAAATTCAACGATGGAATTGATAGCTCCTTATACTCCACGGCGGCAAACAACATTCCTTAAAGGAGTCGCAATTCCTTCCAAATAATAGCTCCAACAAAACACTTAAAATAATACCAATCACCTTTCTGAATTCATGAAACTTGTCAAGGCATATGGTGAAAGCTTGTGTTTATTCATCAACCATTAATTGGATTCTCAAAACTTATCAATCATTAATCAAATTTGCAAGTTATACAAAACTATAACAAAAAATTCAAATAATAGAGAATGGCAAATAAAGCAAGAGAAGCGGCTCAATGAATATCACCTCTTTTTAAAATTCAACAATCAATCTTCCGCTTGGAAACACAGCCAATAGTGTTTCATCAGAATTTACAAGGCTAGCTCCAGCTAATGACCGCAATCAGAGTGAAGGCATCCAAAAGTACAATGGCTAGTTTGAGAAGGTATACAACAATAAATTTTATTTATTAATTCCCTCAATAGATGCCTTAACATAAATTCTCCTCAAACAGTAACAAATATATGGTACGGCCCGTGTGCAGCCATTAATACAATAACCATACCATTTCACTTGACAAACAATTTCTGAAAATTTCTCTTAAGCTCCTCAAAACTGATAACTTAGAAATTTGTCCTTAATAAAGACTTCTCAAATTTCTCAAACTCCTCCGTTGTATAGCCAATGCGAAATCTAAGTTATTCCGCCAATTACAAACCAGGGTGGATAATTTCACCACTGAAGTTGATCTTCCTTCAAAGGATTTTTGTCCTCTAAAAGGCTTTGGTGAACTCCGTTCAACCAGCAAATACCTGTCCTCAAAACCAAAACCAGCATGCCTACAACTATACTCCTGAAAACTTTTATTGCCCTTCTCTTCGTAACTCCTCCCAACTTCTTGAATTCTCCTCTTTTCCTTTTCAATTTCCTTTTAGAATTCACCCAAAAGTAAAATAATTTATTTTATCTCGTTCCAAAAATTATGTTACTTTTGCATATCATTTAAATAATTAATTTAAGTTGTTTTTTAATGTAATCATTTTCGACAACTTGAAATTAATTATTTAATTATATGCTGACTCATAAAATTTAGGGACATTAAAGTCTGACCTTCCCAAATATTGCTTGTCCTCAAGCAATATCAGCACAACTACCAAGCCACCTAACTGAAATAAACTAAAACCAACTATGATTGCAGGATCCCAAACCAATCTCCGAAAATAACCAACAAGCTATCGTTGCGCCACTCTGATAAAAACTATGCTCCACGGGGACGCGTCCCTCGCCTTTTTTGGCTCGTACTCGTACTGGGGACGAAACGGGGACACGGGGACGACTAGGAAACGTCCCCTAGCCGTCCCTTTTTCATACAAAGTTTTTGAAACTTCTAGGGGACACTTTTTGCAGATTTAAGGGACTTAGGGGAAGGCCAGCAGTACCCGGTACTGCCAGGACATCCCCTAATAGTCTCGGGGACTACTAGCCGTCCCCTATGGCCCAACAACTCTTACTTCTTTTTTTTTTGTTAAAAAACACATTTTTAAATTAAAAAAAGGGGATGGATGGGCCCACAAGGAACCCCACCCCTTTAAACAAAACCCACACCTACTTGACTTATCAAAACAACTAAAAGAAAAAAACATTCTCATTTTGGCATTTGCAAACTTGAGGTGAAGAGCAGCAAGTGAAAGAGGAGAGAACAACAATTGAAAGGGGAGTAGGGCATCTAATCTACTTCAGTAGAGGTAAGTTCTTCATTTTACATTTGTTTTCCATTTTGTCAAGTTTTTTTTTTTATAACTTTTTTTCAATTTTTTTTATCACGTAGGAAGGGCATTGTGAGTTTATTTTTTCCTTTATTTGAACTTGCAGCTCTCTTTTCAATTCTTAACCAAAAAAAAATTACGAGCAGTAGTGAGATTACTAGTAATGATAGTGAGGAGGTTGAGGTTCAAATGCATGAAAGAAGTAGACCTAGAAGTAGAACTCATAGAAGTATGGCAGCCATTGGGGGTTCTTCAAGCAGTGGGAGTTTAGCAGGGCCAACAACTTCAGACCCATTTGAATGTCCTTCTAAAGTCCTCAAAACCTATGCAAAAGGCCCATTTAACTTGGAGTCATATTTTCTATGTTTTTGTCATTTTATAGTTGAAACTTGGAGCCTTTGGGCATTTTTTATAATTCTTATATATGTATGCACATTGATAATGAAAAGCATTTGAATTTTGTTAATCTATTTATTAATTCTCATGTGAAATCTCAATTCAAGTCTAATGATATGTATTAAGCTTATACAATGTCTAGAATGAATACTTTGTCAATGTTATGCTATGAACATTTCAAATTTCTCTATATTTTAAAAAATTTCCCCTTTTTTTTATCAGTCGCCCCTGCCGTCCCCTAAAAAATGACCCAAATGTACCCCCGTACCGAAAACTCGTCTCGCCATACCTGGCACTCCCTGTCCCCGAAACCCTGTGGAGCATAGGATAAAAACTATCAGCTTATCATACCAAATCTAAGCTTGCCTCTCCTATGACCCTAAGAAATAATTAACCTTCAACCCAAAACTGAAGTTCCTCTGAAAATTGAAATCTACAACATGAGAATTGACCTACCAAGGCACCTCAATGAGGTTCACATCTACAATCCCACCACCTCTCACAATCCTAGGCAACAAGACAAACACTCTAATCAACAGGAAAGAGAGGTTCTCCACAACAATCATCATGAAGTTCTATAAATGATGAAGATAAATCTCTAATAAACTATTGATTGGACAAGAGACAACAGAAACAACTCTAAAAAAATTGTCCTAGAAATGTTTCCCCTAACACCAACTGATAGAATCTCATTAACACTCAATTTCTAAGTTCCAAAATGGCTTCCCCGAGCACACCAATTTACACAAATGGCTGCCATCATCAATGCAACATCTAAAGATACATAGACCAGCAACCTGGAAGAAATGCCACAACCATTACCCATCAATGTGGAAATAAGGAATAACTGAATCATATATGATAAATATTCCACATTTCACTACCACATAATTTGCAAGTACTGAAAATTAAACAGTTCATTAGCTAATTTTGTAAAAATCAGGATTACAATGTTGCAGCAGCTACTGCAATGAAGAAAAACTCTTCTATGGATAGGGTATGTGAGCCTAGAATTTATTGAGGAGACTCTTCCAATGATTGAACTATCATCATCCTTCCACTGATAAATGCTCCACCCATTGACTAGAAGTACTAACCAAACCAACTGTATGCAAGTAACCAGAATCATGTGTTGGCTGATTGGAGGTGGACAGCAGCTACAAATCTGCAATATTGCCTAATACTCAACCAAAAAATAGATCTTGAAAGTCCATAAGCCCAATATTGAGTTATTACCTCACAACTAGGGGTTTTACCTGGATCCCATAACTTGTGTTCATCATCAACCATATCACTAGAATTAGGAAGTATTTCATCCACCATCACAAAAAGTGGATTATCAAAAGTGTACTCTACATCCCACTCAAAAAGAGGATTATCTATAAACTGAAAAGAGTTTCTATTTTCGTCATCCAATTGATCATCTTGTTCTTCCAACTCTGTTCTTTCCAACTTGGAAGTTTTCTCTAAATCAAAATCAATATAGAGCCCATAAAACTCATCTATTACTTGCCTAATTTCCTTAGCTCTTTCTTCATTTTCTTGCTCCATAAATTGTTTTGAAGCAGCAAGCTGAATTTTTGTTTCTTGAAGAGCCATTTGAGTACTCTCCAAAAACTCCTTAGCAGATTTAAGCTGAAAGGTGAACTTATCTATTTCTTGCTCCTTTCCTTTCAATGCAACCAAACTATTTTCTGCAAGTTTGATGGAACAATCTCTATCTGAAATTAAGCTTAAGAAGTGAGATTTCAAAGTTTTGAAGTTTTCTTTGACTACCTGTAAGTCTACAAGAGAGGACCCTCCTTCAATACCCTTTTTTCTTCTCTCAATTTGGATCTTCCAAAAGAGATCTTCAATGAGATTGTGTGTGTGGATGTAATGTCCAATTTTTAACAATATGAAGAAAATAATATTATTTAATCTTCAAGGGTTAAAAATATTAAAGGGCGATTTAAATAATAATAATTTATTACCTAAAGTTAAGAAATATGTACATTCAGAGGTTGATTATTACCAGTGTGTGATCGACTACATCTTATGGGCTTTAGTTTGGGCGAACCATAATATTTTTGGTGTATTGTTTCTAGCGAATCATATTATTGGCATCTCAAACTTCTTCTTGGTGTACATTCAAGAGGGTTCATGGCATAACTATGTGAAGAACCGATAATATCCACCATCTTCACGAGAGTATGAGCATCTCCATTAGAGCCAACTAGATGCTAGCGTAGGAGTCGGTTGGTCAAAAGAATATCTAAATGAATTTGTGCTTCCATTGGAGGTTCGTTGTTCCAATCGCACATGGCCCATATTGCATCGGAAATAACTACTAAGCGGCAAATTCTAGCTATCGGGTTCCAAATACTACATGCAGTTGTTTGAAGATGCAATCCTTATTGGCTCATTTGCTAGCACCATCAAAGGGATTGAATATTAGATATAATGAATGTTTTTATCGGGTGATTCTAAAGACCACACCACCACGTTATTTCTTTGTTATATGCTGAATACTATTACCAAGTCATATATTGGTATACAACAATAAATTTTATTTATTAATTCCCTTAATAGATGCCTTAAACATTAATTCTCCTCAAACAATAACAAATATATGGTACGACCCCTATGCAGCCATTAATACAATAACCATAAGATTTCACTTGACAAACAATTTCTAAAAATTACTCTTAAGCTCCTCAAAACTGATAACTTAGAAATTTGTTTTTAATAAAGACTTCTCAAATTTCTCGAACTCTTTCATTGAATACCCAATGCGAAATCTAAGTGATTCCACCAATTACCAACCAAGGTGGATAATTTCACTATCAAAGCTAATCTTCCAAACCAAAACCAGCATGCCTACAACAATACTCCTGAAAACTTTTATTCCCTTTCTCTTCGTAAGTCCTCCCAACTTCTTGAATTCTCCTCTTTTCCTATTCAATTTCTTTCTAGAATACGCCCAAAAGTAAATTAATTTATTTTATCTTGTTCCAGAAATTAAGTTACTTTTGCATATCATTTAAATAATTAATTTAAGTTTTTTTTAATGTAATCTTTTTCGATAACTTGAAATTAATTATTTAATTATATGTTGACTCATAAAATTTTGGGACATTACAAAGCAACCACAATTCCAGTTGATACATGGTCAACACAGAACGAAAAAAGCACGAATGTCTTCTAGCATTGAACACCGTACTACCTTGTCAATAACCTTGTTAGTATTTCCAATACTTCCCTTATGTTCATCCATGCTTATTTTGAATTCTCTTCTTATTTGGTGTAGAAACCCTAAGTTTCCCCTGATCTGAAACTGAATATTTTGTTTGTTTCTTCTGAAGTTTTTGGTTTTTTTGACGTTTTGAGTTTTTTTGCATAAATGAAGAAGATGGCGATTTTGAAAGAAATTGCAAATAAATTCTATAAAAATTATTCAACTTCGGAAATAGCAAAACCTAATGCAAATACTGAAGCCAGATCATTTATTAACCTTCTGAGATGATTACAATGATGATCCAATTACATGCAAGTAAAAAAAGCAACGATTTTTTATGAAGAACCTGGTATTTGCAGCAATAGATGATTCTCCAGAAGATGTACGGCTGAGAAGAAATATGCACTTTCTCCTCCTGCAGATGTCTGCTAAAGATGCCAGAGGGATAGGCGCCTCAAAATGTGAAGTCAGACTGGCAAACTATATGGCGATTTGCTCAACAAGAAAAAGTACGGCCTTCTTGAACAGGTACAGCCTGCTGCAAACAGTACGGCCTTTATAACAGCAATAAATGAAATGTACGGCCCTTCTGGAATCTCAAGATCTGATGAATATATGCGCCTGAGTTGCAGGATGCTTTCTAGATGAAAACCTGGATCAAAACTCTGATACTGAATGATCTGTGAAGTTCTATAATTTCTTCTGGATGAAGAAATCCCTCTGCTGGCAATAAATCGGATGATATCTCACACCCTCTGAACTGCTTTCACTGGAGATGGCTCGTTCCCCAATGCTCTGAGATTGAAACCCTAGGCTTGCGTTCTCTGACGAAGACTTGATCAATTTTTCAATTCACAAAATGACATAATGGCTCGAATTTCCAAGCAAATGGCTTATACACATGAAAAGTGCGAATTCCTCAATAATAGGGAATCATTAAAATATTTCGAACTTTTCATTTTAATCTTTCAATAGTCTCAGCTCAAATTTTAATCATAAAATATAATTGCCAATTGGCCCCTTCCATGATGGGTGACCCCTTCATCAGTTCACTTAAGTTATAATATATTAAATATTATAACTTTATATTATATGCTCCAAAGTTAATATTATTTAATTAAATCAATTAAATATTAATATCTCCTTCAATATTAACCATGCTCTGCCCGTGCAGTCGATCGAGAAGTGATTCTCATACATAACCATCCATCTGCTAAAATGTGTGGGTCCCACGAGTCCGAATACTGCTAAAAATAGCAACTCGCTAAAAGTGTCCAATGAGCTGAGGCCGAAGCCAGACCAATTTAACCAACTTGAAGCTAAACCTTAACAACCTATCGAGCGCATAATAGCTAATAATCATCTTGAGAGTGTCTAGAAGGGGACATGACATTTGGTTGTATGGAGTGATGAAATTGTCAGCAACAGTGATATAGAACTTGTTACAAACATTACCCCTTACACCTCTTAGAGAATCGCTTGGATCCCACACCATTACATATGAATGTCCTTGGCCTTAAAGGAAGGGACCCTCATGCCTAATCTATGGGGTATAACCTTCATCTCTCCAATACCATTAGGGTTTTCATGATATACTTACAATTCCTCCTGATGGAGGACAATCTTAGTCAAATCATTTTTCATAATAGCATAACTAATTTCTTGAATATCATTATCGCATGGTTCAAAAATTCCAATATATAACAAATCATCATTGTGTGGTTCAATTACTTCCATACCTAAAACTAGGCTAGACGCTTCTTGGACATCACTTGAAATTATTGACACCTTTTCCTTCATCTCGAGCTCTTCACACCCAAGAAATGGAGTCTTTCCCATCTTCACTTCATCAATTTTTTGTCGATACACACAATCATTAGGAATCAACAAGGAATATTCATCTTCGACTTGCTTATAGGGTTTCTCTTGTTCTTGCTTTGTGATGTCTTCTAGCTTCGATTTTTCTTCTTATTCTACGACTTCCTCCTCTAGTGAGTTTGGCTCTTATGTACCCCTCAATGTTCCAAGTTCCATCATCTTGGGCTCTTCTTCTTTTAAGAATGATTCTTCTAGCTCCTGCCCTCTAATCTCCTCCTTGGCAGTTTCTGAATCTTCCACTTCTTTCCTCTTTCGTCTTATGTAGTCATAAAGTCCTCTTTTATTTGGGTTTCTACATTCAAGACATCTCAGATAACCATATAAAGAAAGTAGAGATTTGATTTCTTTAGACATTCCTTGATATTGGTCGAAGATTTTGGTGGCTTCAAATGGGTACCTTGCTTGATCCTTCTATATTTTAAACAATAGATTTTGAATAGGATCTATGTCTTCTTCCTTGGGTTAAAATTCAAGTTGCCAATCTATTTTCTTTCTCCAAGGTTCCCTTTCACTCATGTGTCCGTTGTAGATCTGCATTCACAAAATCAGACCCGCAGGCTAGCAGGGTTGCCGCTCTGATACCATTGTAATGTCCCCAGGCTTTACTCACACATTGAAATTTAAAAAAAACAAACCCAAGTTATTACTGTAAAACCCTAGCATATGCTAATAGATACCATAGATCTAGAAACACTAATAAATAAAGATAGATGTACTCGAATCAAAAAATATATATATGCCAAATCAGGGTTTGTAGTATCAAATTTAAATTGATTAGTAATCTGTCCTCAGATCCTAACTAAACCCACACACATGAAGACTGATTTTTACTTACAAATGGTTTGTTTGCCTCTTAGGAGGTGCAAGGAGTGTGCAGATCTAGATATGGGTGATTGTAGACCTTGATACAAACCCAGATCTGAAATAAATGACTCCAAATTTCCAGTACTTAGGTCCTGTTTGGGAACAACAACCCCATATGCATGTAAGCAGCTACAATATTCTTCTGCTACTGTCCACGGACTATCTTGAGGGTTTAAGGATTGCAATTGATGTCTATCTAAATGTGGAAAATGCTGGCCCCACGGTTTTCGTTGCACCAAAAGGTCGACCTGTTAATGCCCGATACAATCGCCAGAGTTAACGGATCCACGAGAGATGGCCAAGCCATGTCACAAATCCTGAGGGGAGCGCTAACCGTCTACCAACAATCTCCGGCTCAACGTTACCAGAGGGGATTCGAACCTGGAACCTTTGGCTCTGATACCAATTGTTGGCCCCACAGTTGTTGTTGCACCAAAAGTTCAACCTGCTAATGCCGAATACAACCGCCAAAGTTAACGGATCCATGGGAGACAATTAAGCCATGTCACGAATCCTGAGGGGAGTGCTGACCTATTGACGGGTGTTTTATGATCGCACCAACATAGAATAAAGTTTCCAACAGTCACTCTATCCTCTCTTGATCAAAATCTCCTGCATGCTAAGATTCTGAAAGATCATGCATTCAACTCCAAGGTTCCTTTATGCAGTGGACGTAGACTCAATTGGCTCAATGTGATTTGCTGGTATTTCAAGGGGACTTACACAATTGTTCACTCAAAGAGAAAGGGATTTTCCGGATTCGATAGATTTGTCGATGAAGCTCGGGTTTCCTAAACTAACCAGAAAGTACTGAATTTGAATAACTATAGGGATTAAAAAATGTTATGATGTACTCTAGACACGAGATATGGATATCAACTCTCACAGACTTCAACCAAGCTTTGCTTTGCCTCACCTCAGACAGCCTCAACAAAACTAGTGCAATCTTCAAAGGGGGAACTAGAGATATTCAAATTACAATTTAACATGAAGACACCATCACAACGAAGCATACCAACATGTAAATCATAATCAAAGTTAGGTCCAAACTATTCCAGTTGACCACACAAGGTGAACCCACCATCAATGAGCCCACTAGTGGTATGGATTAGAGAAGCTTGCTCAAATCAACCACCACATTCCACAGCTATCTACTTGCATGAAATAAAATCTATTTTATTCTATCTAAATCCTACTTTAAGATTCTATGTGAATTGGAAGGACGAAGAAACCTTGCTAGCTACCCACAATAAAAGATGAAATCACAAGCAATGACAACTCTTTTTATTATAGGAGTGTTCACAACAATCTCTTACAAAGCATTCAACTGAAAACTTTCCTTCCTCTTCCTATCAATCTATGCTATGCTATCTCTCTCTATTCCTTATTCTCTATGATCTATGCTATTCTATGAGGTACAAATGAGGGGGAATGCCCCTTTTATAGTTGGCCAATTCCAATGGACGACTAAGATTCAATTACAATTAAGGGCTCAGATTGAGCCACATAAGCCCTAGTCAAGATTCTGCCCTAAAAACTGCCAGAAAGTGGAGTGGGGTAATAAATGAGCACAAAATTCCCACTCCCTCCCTTTGACCACTATGAGCATTTAATGCCCACAATCTTCTAGAAGATTCTCATCCAGAAATGCGTTCCCATTATTCTTTTCTTTGACTGCAAATTCGATGAATCTAGCCAATACTGCTTCAACCTCCTGAACTGAGATGGCAGGCACGTTCTCAATCTAAAACTCCAAGACCGCGACTTCTTATGTTTGATGATGATTTTCCTCCTAGCTGCCATTGCATCTTGGGTTGTGCGAAGTATGTTGGAGAACATTTTCTAGGTCACTACCGGAGAAGGACTTCACACTTAAGAAGAATTCCTCTATTTTGTTCTTCAATCCATCCTGCCATCACTCTTTAACATTGAAGTTTTTGCTCATTCCTCCTCCTTAGCCTTGAGGACATTTTTAGTGCTTGAGGATGATCTTTAACGCTTGGGTCTTCATCTTTTCCTCCATCCTGATCTTGAAGGATTCTCTTGTCTTAGACTCGACCATTTCTTCCTTGCCACCTGTCTCCCTGAGTTAGGCGCATGTTAGATCTTTGTGGAGAAATTCCAACACTTAGCCGTTTCTTCCAACATCTCCCTTCATGGTTTGGGCGCAAATGAGACATCATGGAGGAGTTTTAAACATGTAACTTTTTCCCCTTCCAAGGTTATAAAGTTGTCCTAGAGTACTTGCTCCATCACCTCAAGTCATCATGCTTCGGTCCCGGTGTTCATCCTGCAAAACAAACAAAAAGAAGAGCATCAAAACACATATAGTATAAATTCACTTTACTTACCTAATCTCCATGTTCTGATTTCCAAGTTCTGATTGATCTCCTGTGTTCTCACTTCAACTCATTCTAAGGCGCATTTAAGGGGTCTGGCTTCAAATTGCATGCCTTAGAAAAAAATTTATCTCGTCATCCAGAGCACATTCTTCATGTCCCCTTCAAGGCGCATTTTGATGCTTGTGCTAGGAGGTTTTCACTGTTTTTGCCTTAGAAAATCTTTACACCACTTCCAGAGCGCATTTACCACCTTGTTGCTCCATTTTTCTTGCCTTAGGCGTTTCTGAAGTGCTTGGGGGGGTTCCTCCATCTTGGGCACATTTTACCCTTGGTGTCTCATGTTTCTTCCCTTAGAAAATTTCTCACCCAACTTTGTCATGGCGCATTTTAGACTTGAGCAACAAGTTTTCATGACTTAGCTTTTTCTCCACCTCTCCACTTTGTCTTGGGTGCAAATGAGAGGAGTTTATTCAATTTCCTTATACTTAGAATATTTATGTGTCTTATTCATCTAAGGGCGCATTTCAAGTCATCCTGTCTTGCTTCAATGCCTTAGAAAATTTTAGCTCCTCCTGTCTCTTCCTTGGGCGCATTTGATGGGTATTGTGCTTATGTTTCATGCCTTAGATAATTTTAAGTTTCCCATTCATGATGGGCGCATTTGAGACCTTGCTTCATGGATGCCTTTGAAGGGGTGTCATCTTATTATTTTTTCCTTAGAAACTTTTTACTCAACTTCTTCTTCTTAGGGCGCATTTGGACCCTTGTGCTTGGAGTCTGTGCCTTAAACAAATCTTCTCCACCTTCATACTCCTTGGGCGCATTTGAAGGGGCTAGCTCCACATCTCATGCCTTGGAAAATTTTGTGCATCTCCTACTCCATGATGGGCGCATTTGACCTCTCATCAAATCTTTCTTGCCTTAGACAAATTATTCCATCTTGAGGGTGCATTTAGGAGGGTCTTCTTTTATTTTTTTCCCTTAGAAAACTTTCTCAATCTCTCCTCAAGGGCGCATTTGGAGAGGTGTGCTTTGTTTTCTTTCCTTAGGCGTCTTTGACATCATCTCCTCCTCATTCTTCCTTGGGCGCATTTCCTACGTCATATCATGTCCTCTAGGGCGCATTTGAGAGGGTTGTGTTGTGATTCTTGCCTTAGAAAAATTTCAGGCATCTTACTTTCCCTTGGGCGCATTTACTCTCTAATGCTTTTATGTTTGTGCCTCAGAGAATTTTCATCTCAACTCACCCTTCCAGAGCGCATTTGGAGCCTTGAGTGCATGTTTCACCTAATGTTGAGCGCATTTGACCACCTTGGATGCTGAGGGCTCATTTGAAGGAGTGTGACTTCATTTTCTTGACTTTAGAAATTTTTCAAGCTCCCATGTCTCCCTCTTAGGCGTGTTAGAATACTTGGCCAATTTTCAACCCGCTCACCCTCGCTTTCCATTTTTAGTAACTTTTGAAGTCTTTATGTTTTTCATTGATTTTCAACTTCTCAAGACTTGATTTTTGCTCACCCTGACCCTCATGACATGACTGACCTGTTCACACCTGCCTTTTGCGTGCACCTGCCATTTTAGGCCCTATTCTAGAAGTAACTTACTAAAAATAGTAAGTATGCAGAATGCGCTCAAATTTTACCAGTAGATTCCTCGAAGAATGTTGATCACAGTGGGATACATCAGTTTTTAGTGATTCGCGCGTTTTGCCCTCCATTTTAGGCATAGAAGTAGGAAACCCTAATTTTGATGCATGCACTTCTGTAGACCTCCATTTGATGTCGTTTTCGTTGCGTACTGCTCTGTTTCGAAGACTGGAGATCTGTGTCTGCTTGCGTGACATCATACCTGCCATAGATGGACTTGCTAAAAATAGAAAGTTCTCAGAATGCACTCAAATTTTGCATGCAAGCACCTTAGAGGGTCTTGAATCTAGTATAACTGTCAGTTTTTCAAAAAACCTAGCGGAAAAGCCTCAAATAGGGGACTTACTAAAAGTAGCAAGTTTTCTGATCTCGCTCAAAATTTGTAAGTAAGTAGCTTAAAGGGCTCTAAACGTGATGTAGCAGTCAAATTTTCAAAAGCCCTGAGGAAAAGGTCCCAAATTGAGTACTTACTAAAAATAGTAAGTTGTCAAAATTCAATGAAATTTTAATGGGAACTTGCCTAAAGCCTCCTGATTGCAATGCCTAGCTCAGATTTCAATTTTCCAACTTAATTTGACCTCAAACTAGCCTAAAGAATGAAAACCCTAATCTGTCAAAACGCACTCCAAACTTGTTGTACCCCAAATTAAAATTTTTGCTACACTTACGCATTTTGAAGAAATGAGTAAAAGTCTTGTCAAATTTGTTAGAAAGGTCAAAATTTGGGCTTGCATGTCTTGCACGAGGGGTAAAAATGTGAAATTTCCAAAATCTAACGATCTGGGTCTGCTCGGAGAGACCAAGTCCACAAAACCCAAATCTCAGTTTTTCATCCTATTGGTGTACGTTTTATCATCCACCGAACACTTCAAAATAAAATGTCCAAAGACACTCTATCCTCTCTTGAACAAAGTCACCGCGTATGCTAAGATTGCGAGAAGATCATATGGCGACTCCAAGGTTTCTTTCGTCAGGTCTTGACATGTGGATAAGCTCAATGGGCGTTGTGATTTGCTGGTAATACACAAAGGGACTTACGTTAAAGAATTCCTCACAAGTTTGGGACTTAGGCGGATTTATCATTAAAGGCTTCTTCATTGGGACTTTCAGTTTGGATCTTAAAAAAAAGGTGCAAAAGGATAAGGGTTTAGAGGATCTATTCTACGCCTAGGAACTCAAGAGACAATAAAGATCAAGTGAAATGAATAACCAAGCTTTGTTTCGCCTCCCTGGGACAACTAGGCAAAGTGGGTGCAATCTTCAAAGGGTGTGATTATAATTTTCAAGCCTCGAATAAGACCGAAGTTAAGCATCCACAATCACAAGCTCAGGCTAACTTTACGCATTGAATGAAAATCATCCATCCGAAGAAAGTATGAGCAATATTTCACCATTAATCTATACGATCAATCTCGCATTCACTTAACAAACATTCAAAGCAAGTTCTACTTAATTGTAATCTAATTCTAATCTATGGTAGAAGAAGCTATGCAACCTTGCTCACTACTTGACAATAAAAGTGGTTCAAAGCAAATCATGCATAAGAGCTTTTATTATCGGAAATAGTCTAAATGCAACAATTTCATACACTGTCTCCACACAAATGAAAGTGAGAGATCACACGTTTATATAGAGTTTCAAAATCAAATGAAAGGCCAAGATTAAAACAACATCAACGGCCAAGATTAATACAACTCAACCCTAATTAGGGTTTCCCAAAATAACATCAGTAAACAAGCAGTGAGGTAGCAGTTGGAGCTATCTTCAAGGTAAGGCATCCCTATTCTCCTGGGCAGCATTGTGCTCAACGAACCTGGACATGATCGTGACGACTTCCTCCATCGTGACTGGAGGCAGCATGATTATCCTGAATTCAAGCCCGTCCAAATCCTCAACACATTTGGCGAAGGTGTTCTCCCAATCCGCTTCCTGTCTCACAAAATCATCTCAGATGGACAAAAGATTCGCCACTTTTGTGAAATCTTGTCTCAGAATTGGTCTGGTAGTAGAGAAGAAAACTTCCTAAACCTTATGCTTCAACCTCTCCAGTTGCATGTCGTTTTCCCGGACAATCTCTTTGTCAAACACATCTGCAGCTATCATATAAATCTTCTCCCGGATTTCTTCAACTTGCTCTTCAACTCTGAGCCCAGCTGCCTTTGCCTTCTTCAAAACTTCAGCCCATATAGTCATTGCCCAAAACCTATGATGAAAATCATAAGCCGCTCCTACAACAATCACCTTTCCTTCGACCAATTCTTCCTTTGAAACGCCCTTCAGTACTTTGAGGCATGGAATGAGCCTCTCCTAAATATCTAGGAGGTTGTCCCAGGTTTCCGCCATGTCAACCAATCTGGAAAGGAAAGAAGAAGTCTATCCGTAGGCAAGCGTCAATCTCTCCATGAACAAAGCCACTTCCGTGCCCTTGCTTACCATCCATTCCTGGGCGTCTTTGGCCGTGACCATACCTTCCTCCACATCCTTGGCCATCTCCTGCGAGGAATTGAGAAGAGGAGGAGCTACTACATCACCCTGATTGAGTGGTTGGGTCAAATGCCGTATATACTCCTTTAGGTGCTCGACCTCCCTTTTATACTCTTTCTTTTTCGCCACTTCCTTTTCCAATCTCGCCTTGATAGTTGAGACGGAATTTTCCAATTCTTCCACTTCCTGGCCTTTTGTTGTTGGGCCAAGGTCTATAGTGGTTATGGTGTATTCCTGGGGAGTGATCTCATCTTGTGCTTTATCCACTGTTGGTACTGCGATATGTATGGAACGGTCACCGGCTTCGTCCCTCTAAATGGTGGAAAATATCTTGGAAGGTTTCTTAGTAGCAACTTGTTCTAACCTTGCCAAGAAATCCGCAATATCATCTTCTTCTTGGACCTCAACTAGTGCCTGAATTTTCATCCTCTCCTTCAGCCAATCCGGAATGGTAGGCTACTTGATACTATCTTCCTCCTGAACGTTCCCTTCATTTGGAATATCCAAGACTCCTCTGAGGGCGGAAATCATTCCCTCTTCGAAATCATCATTTTGGACTTCCACTTCATTATCCGAACCCAGTATTTTTGTGCCCGTAGGAGATGGGGGCTCATCATTATCCAACTAGATCGGTTCATTGTCCTTTTCCTGAACCGCAGAAGGTCTCATCATCTCGGCCAAGGATTCGTCTGCGGTATCTACTAGCTCATCAATGTTTTGAGACGCCGCGGAACGAGATAGCTCCATCTTCTGTCTTTTCTGGACAAGCTCTATGCTTGCAACTACTTCTTTCCTCTTCTAGCCAATCTCAACTAAATCATCATGATGGGATGCGTTGGCATTGGAGGAGTATGACTCTGTCTCGCTCAGTAAATCATACGTGAGCATCACTCTTTTCTACCTCAACTCTTGGACCTGATGGTCAACCCGCCATTGAGAGTACTTAATCACTGGCCTCATCAACGTCGCCAAATCTGAATGCTCAGGCTCTGACCACTTCACGGAAGGAAGAGGTCGGCTCTCCTCGAAACACAGCTGGACATAATTTCCATCATCCTGCAACTGATCAGGCACCCGACAAAGTTCGATTGCTCTCATAAAGTCCACTGGCACTCTAGACCATAATCTTCTCCTGACTTCATACTCATCAGCGGCATTCGCCTAGAAGTCCTCCAATTCCACTCTGTGTTTGTATCTCCCCCCATCCACGGTCCGAATATGATGATGCGGGTCAAAATTGGCCCTAGACTTATAGGCTGTGAACGGGTACCACTGGATTTCTAGCCCGGCGCTCTTGGCTACTTGTGCTGACGGACAGGACTCTAACATATTCCCGATAAAGAATGGGAAAGTAACAGACGCCTTCTTACTTGGCCTCTGGATGTTCTGATACTCTTCCAGCTACCTCAGAACTTCAAGCAAAATCATCCGATTTGTTGGATAGATAGGCAGTTTGTAAGGATTTCCAGTGAATCCCTAGATCCTGACATATGTAAATTTTGGAAACTGGATAAACCAGGATCCATACCTACTGATCAAACTCTTTGCTTCGTGACTCAACCTCTGGTGCGTTCCTCCTTGAAGTGTTCTTGTGATATACATTAGGAAAGCATCGTGCACCCGCCTAAAATGAGATTTCTCCCTTAGCTGAAGTTGCGGGTAGCAATCATAAGACTTGAGTTCATTTTCTCCATTGCCAACTTTGCCTTTGCAAATCAGTCCTGAGTATTTATATGTTCTGGCCAACAAATAGAGTACGAGCTCATATGAAAAGACTTGGTCTTTTCCAAATTGGTCAACTGCTCGTGAAGATTGTCGCTTATCATTCAGGACCAGTTGAACATCTTCATGCCGGAAGTGATTTCGTCTATAAAATAATACATCCATGTCTCAAAATATACGCCTTGTGGATTGTCAGCTATCCTGTTCAGCATCAAAATGATATCCCCATAATCCTCTTTAAAATCTGTCTGGCGCGGCTTCTTAAGCATCTTCTTTGTGGATGGTCTAGGCTTCTCTAGCCATGCCTTATTAACATTTGTGGCGCACAATTCAGACTGGCTGTCATACAATCTCTTGGCATCCTTCTTGGTTTTGTAGACGGTACGGGGATGTGTTGGGATGCCGAACGCCTCCTGTATTGCCATTTCGCTAAGGTGAGCCAAAACCCTTCCGTCAGGTGCAACAATTTGTCTTTCCTAAGCATTGTAATGGATGGCACATTCTACCATTAACTCGGCACAGTCCATTGCAGGCGAGAATCCGGCTGCTTGGAAAATTCCATTTCTCACCATCCGTCTGGCAATCGGTGTCGGTAATCCAGCATGTCCATATACTCTCTTCTTGAACTCTACGAAGTCGACATGTCCCAGATCAGTGTCTACGACATTTTTCCATTTGGAATTTATCTTTGACTCTCGCTGTACCCCTTTACTGGCGAACTTCATCGGCACCTTCTTTGATGGTTCTCCTATCGTGGTCATTAACCTGCAGTGAAAACACTAACATTAATATGGAGACTTTAAAATATATTTATTCCCGCGCCTTGTATTCGAAGATTTTACTTTCAGCTTATTACAATATTAAATTTATGGGGAAAAGCAAGCTGAAAGTAAAGGAATTTGATTGAGATTTAGCCAAAACTTAGCCAGGATGAAAAAACAGAAGGAGAATTGATAAATTTATCCAATCGAACTCCAAACCTCAGGAAAAAATCTTCTGGCTACAAATCAGATTCAAATTTTGAGAATTGAATCAAAAATCAAATGACAAAGTGCGCCAATCTTGCTGAGAAGTTCGACTTTCAGCCAAGAAATTCTTCACTTCTTCAAAAAAATTACTTCTTCAGCAATAAAATTATTCTTTCCTCTGAGAAAATCGATCTTGCCTGCAAAAGAATTGATCGTATCTCAACTTTCTTACAATTTCGAGAGATTAACTTCTCTTCAACTAAGTCTGTGAAAAATGAGTTGCTGAAACTCATTATAATGCCGAAGAATTCAATTTGTTTTAGCAACTGCATCTTTTCCTCTCGATTTCGATTTGTTTTTTCTTCTTCAATCAGGCAAGTTTCCATTCTTTTTCGAAAAAACTCCTTGGTGAGCTTATCCAGGCAAATCTCTCTGATTTTCCAAAATTCGATTTTTGCTAGATGTTTCTCTTTGATTTTCGAAATTTAAAAAAAAAACATTAAATGTCCAATTAAATTCAATTTTTCCAAGATTAATTCATGGCGAATTTAATTTTGCTCATGGATTTTCTCTTTTCCGGCATAATTTATTTTCTTCCAATACATCTCTAGCGAATTTTATTTTGTCCAAGGCATTTTATATTTCTAAGTGTTGGAAATAAATTATTAACATGTTAAAATGTTTAATTTATTTCCAACCCGTTCGTTTTTGGACCCATGGCTATTTTATTTTTTTTTTCTTTTTTCCTTGGCTAAATGTTTATTTTCCAAATTTATTTCAATTTTCGTCTAGCCAAATTGAAATTTTAGCCATCTTGCCAATAAATATTACGCCAAATCCTCATTTTCTTCTGCCATGGCGGACTTCAATTTGGGTCGGGCACATTTTCTCATGCCAAAATCAATTTTTCTCTTGCTTGGACGATTTTCTCTGGGCAAAGTATGTGTTTGGATGTCTTCTTTAGGCAAAATTCCATAATACTTAGACAAACTTTCATCCCTTTTAGCCAAGGGCGGACTTTCTTGCCTCTTTGCCATGTACATTTTCCTCTGTGCACTTACCCAACTTCATCAATCTTTCTCTAGGCATCCATACTTAGGCAAATTTTCAATCTTTTCTCCCTTCCTTATGCTAGGCGGACTTCATCAACTCTATTCCATCCTCCATCAAGGCATGGTGGACTTTTCCTCTTCCTTGACACTTACCTTTCTTCTCATACTTAGCCAAAATTCGCAATTTCTCCTTCTAAACCATCAAATACTTAGCCAAAATTCGCATTTTCCCTCTTCTTAGTCCTCCATACTTAGACAAATTTCGAATTTTTTCCTTCCAAGGCATCAAATACTTAGCCAAAATTTCAATTTTCCCTCTTCTCAGGCTAGGCGGACTTCACAAATGTCTTGCCAAGTCTTGGGCAGACTTTGGAGAAGGCATGCCATCCATCATCTAAGGCTGGGCAGACTTCATAGAGGCTTTGCCACTTTCCCCTCAAGGCTGGGCGGACTTCCTTAATGTCTTGCCATCTTTTGGCGGACTTCCAAAACTTCATGCCATCTTCTCACTAAGGCAAGGGCGGACTTCACAACTTCTATGCCATGTCCCTCAAATTAAGGGCGGACTTCCAAGAGTCTTTGCCATTGCCTTCTTGATGGAGAACTTTTCCTTTTCACCTTCCCTTCTTTCTAGGGCGGACTTCCTTAATGGCTAGACATTCTCTCATCTCCATGGCAAGGGCGAATTTCTCCAGACTTAGGCACATTTGTCCATGAATTTCATGCCTTTGGGTTGATTTTTTGGTGATTTTTAACTGATTTTTAACTGATTTTTCAGATTTTTCCCTTGCTTTTCCATGCTTTTCCTGATTGTTCCTTGATTTTTCGATTTTTAATTTGATGTTTCAATGATTTTCTGGATTTTTTGGCTGATTTTTGGTTCTAAAGATGGAAACGTTGACTTGCTTGACTAGGGTTGACTTTCTAAAAATAGAAAAATCCCTAAAAAATAGGGAACCCCGTCTGGTCCAAAAATGCCAAAAATGAAAAAATGAAAAAGCAAAAACGCAAATTCCCTAAAAAAGTATGAAGTGTCAGAATTGGCCCAAAGCATAGGCGATCCCCGTCTCCCGGACCTTCTGAGCACTTTTGTGGCGTTTAGGCACTGATTCAGGCATGGATTCTCAACTTGGCTCAGATGACTCTCAAAAGACTAACTTGAAACTCTCAAAGTAGTGACCTCATGAAACCGTTGCGCGGAGGCAAAACCCTAAAAAGTAGCAAACTACTAGGGGTCCCCATTTGCAAAGGGGCGATGTGTGAAAAGGTCACAACACATCCTTACTTTTTAGGAAAATTGCTATTTTTAGAAGTTTTCTAAAAATAATAACTTTTTCTGGGTTTTCTGGGTTTCTTTCGAAACGGATACTGGCAAAATTTTCTAAAAAATATAAAATTTCTAAAAAATAAAAAGTTTGTCCACCAAGTTCCAAACTAATTTTGATTGGCTCAAACTTCCATAACAAGCTGGTGTAGTCAGAATCTCAAAAAGATCAATTTTGCCCTAGTGGGTCTATTCTGCTTTTTCAGAAGCATTTCAGGAGCTTTGAAGTCATGAATGGAGGTCAGTCAGCTGCCAAGCATCAAATTCAACACTCAAGCACTAAACAAAAGGTGGAATGATGTACATGCATGAAGAACGAGGAAGAAGGTAAAAACTGTGAAAATTTGACTAAGTCTGCTTGGGATGGGCACCCCAGAAGGAGATAGGCGCCCATCTTTTTAGGGCATCAAATGATGGAATTAGGGTTTGAGCTCCCAAGGAAAGTTGTTCGGAATCTACCCAACTCCGTAGTGAATCCGACAGTGCAGTCAACGGACCATCCAATCACCCGGAATTTGAGGTCAAACAAGGAAGTTTCAAACAGAATGTAGAATGAAAATCTTGAAAATGTTTGAAAAGTTTCTAAGTATAGGAACCTTGGGCACCCCAGGTGCCCAGGGGCGCCCAGCTTTTTGAGGGGCCTAATCCAGCAGTTAGGGTTTGCTAAAGTGCTCAATCTCTCCGGAATTCAAACACCTTCGCAACAGGTTTCTTCGACAAAGCATCCGACTTGTCATTCTTCGGCAAATCCAGATCAGAGTTGAAGGTACAAAATGAAGGTTTGAATCTAAAGATAAAATCTAATGAAAATTTTTCTAAGCCTGGAGCAAATGGGCGCCCCTAAAGGAGAAAGGCGCCCAAGTTTTTGAGTGTCCAAACAGATGAATTTTCCAATAAAGCTCCTAGGATGACTTCTTCAAAATTGATCAGGCTTTCCAGCGAGATCTTCAGCACGTCAAAAGGAGTTGGTAGTCGTCAAATGCAGCAGGCAGAACAGAGGTTCCGACGAGAGCCAGAGTCGAGCAAGAAGAAAATGACAGGCTTTCCAATTTTAGATCTTCAGCACGTCAAAAGGAGTTGGTAGTCATCAGATGCAGCAGGCAGAACAGAGGTTCTGACGAGAGCCAGAGTCAAGAGCAAGAAGGAAATACTAGAAAATTTTCTAAGTCTGGTGAAGTTGGGCGCCCCAGCTTGCCAAGGGCGCCCAAGCTTTTGGAGTATCAAATTTAACTTTTTGATGAAGTAGCTACCAGAAGACCCCTCTTGGAATCTCCTCAGCTTCGCAACGAGCCCAGCCATTAGTCAATCCGACGGTGAGGTCATCAGATCAAGCAGGATCATCTGAATAGAGAAAGTGAGAATATTCTAAGTCTGGTTGAGATGGGCGCCCCTGGAGAGAAAGGGCGCAAAGATTTTGAGGACTAAAACAATGGAATTTGCCAAAGATGTCTCCAAGATCATTTCTTCAGTTTCAAGCAGGCTCCGCAATGAATCACTCAACTCGTTCATCGGATCAATCTAGAAGCCGGAGATCGAAGTCAAAGTAGGGGGCAAAATTTAGCAAAGTTGAAAATTTCCAAAAAATGACTAGGAAGTTGGCGCCCCTAGCCAAGAAGGGCGCCCAACTTACAATGCCTTAGTGAAAATTTTCAAATTTTCAAAAGTTTCAAAACCGGAAAGAGGAAGAAAATGTCCAAATTCATCGAACCGGCTGATTTTAGGGTTTTGAAGATAAAAACAAAAGAAAGCAAAGCTATTTCAAACCCTAAATCTATTTAAGACATCTCTTCAATGCAAAACTCATCATTATTGCAGGTGGCGTCCAAAGGAGAAGAGTAGAGCAGCAACTTTGAAGTTCTTATTTTCAAGATTCAAAGCTTCAACTTGCCGATTTTCAAAAATTCTTCATCAAATTTTCAGACCAGCAATATAAACCCTTGCTTTTTCATTGCTTTTTTCATCCAAAAGATCAAATTTTTCAAGGAGAAGATCAAAAACTTCAAATTTCAGCCTTCTAGATCTTGTCACCTCATTCTTCTAAAGAAAATTTTCAAAGTTGCAGCAGCTTCCTTTTATTTGCATGTCAGTGAAATCCTCATTATATTCGAATTTTGATCATCTGGGTCCTCTCAAATCAGTATTCTGAAGAAAACCCATATCTCAGCTCTTTTTTTCAAGCAAAATTCAAATATTAGGGTTTGTTGTTTTTTCCATCAGCCATCAGTGTTTTTCAAATCTAATCAACTGGGTCCATTTCTAATTGTATTCTGAACAAAACCCAAGTGCCAACTTTTTCAGTGAAAAATTGAAGAAATTAGGGTTTGCTGCTTTTTCAGTCTAAATTCAAAATTTTCAAAAAACGGACGATCTGGGTTGGTCTTGCAACGAAGTTCTGATCAAAACCCATATCTCAAAAAAAAATTCAAAAATTTGTCCATTTAAGGTCGAAAAACGAGCATTCTAAAAATCGTAAGTTGCTCAAAACTTGTCTAAACCTAGGTGAGTTTACAGTCATTCTTTAAGGTTTTTGAAATGGAATACACTCCTGATGATTTCGAGACCAAATCAGCTCTCTACCATGATTTCATCAAAACAGCTAAGACGGACTTGCGTCACATCAAGCCGGTGTTTGATCTACACGCTTTAGAGAGCATAGGCAACACTACCATTAGAAACTTGGGACACTCTAGACTCCTCGCAGCAACGTCTATTCCTATATCAATTGAGAGTCTCGAGTTCGTAATCGCTTGCATCAAGCATTACAATCCGGCTACAAAGGAGATACAGTCAGTTGATGGCAGATTGATCTACAGTTTGAAACCTGATATGATCGAGAAATGCTTTTCCATTCCTCCTTGGCCTGAAAGTGTCACTATCTCAAAGGCCGAATGTGAAAAGATGTGGGAAATGCACAAAGACAAGTATAGTAAGAAGATTGCACAAAGGTGGATGAAAGAGAAACATAAGACTTTGCCTAAGAACATCGGGCGAGGCGAGTTCAAAGATGAGATTGCTATCATAATCACCTTGCTCAACAGGGTAACTGGATCAGAAGATGCTACGAAGTTTCAACCTTGTATGTTCTATGCTATACCCCATATCATGAAGAAGACTGAGTTCTATGATTGGCCCACCTTGATCAGTGACAACCTCCATCAGCAGATAACAAAGTATTTCCAAATTCATGAGTTCCATATGGTTTCTTACCTAGTCTACCTAGTGGCCTATCAAGGTCAATTTAGGGGGTTGAACACCGAGGGATCGTTGAGCGTACAACATATCTACAACTACTATCCTCAGTTGGAATTCACGAAGTCACTGCATCACTACAAGAGGGTGAATGAGGCTTTCCTGATGTACGCAGTGTAGGACCTGGACAATGAATTGCACATCCGTATCTCTTCAACTGCTAGGGCAGCGATGGCAGAGTGGGCAGATTGGTTCATACAATTTCCTACTTTCACCTATCTCAAAGTCTATGGCTTTTCAAGCGCCCCACTCATGCTACCAAGGTACCCATCAGATGAAGTTGCCTTCATGGAGTTCTTAAGGCAGGCACATGATGTCCACGCGTTCTTGAGGAATAGAAAGAAACCCGCCCTCAATTTTCCATTGGGACTGGGAATCTATACATGCAGGACAGCAGCAGATGCTAAAACCATGGGAGATGAGTTAAACAAACTTGGTCTCAAGCCTTACAGCGAGAGACAATCGTATGATTCTCATGGCGTCTACGTCACTCGACTTGAGAGAAACTATGCTCACATATCCACCCTCGAAGATTTTTGGGCCAATTGTACAAATGAGTTTGAGGTGCGGAGGCGCAGTTACAGTAGGCTCACTCTTCACCAGATGAAAGACTACCTATCAAAGGATATTGAAGGATTGTCAGATGATGATGAGGATGTGTTACTCCCAATGTATGCCCGGAAGAGAATTGAAGATCAGCCCCTTCCTCAAGTCAATTGGGCTAATAAGGAATCCCTCTTAGTCGAAGAAAGGACGAGGCAAGTCCTCAAACATAGCAAGGTCTTCCTAGTTCTCAAAAGTAAGAAGTCCATACCAACAGCAGAGCCGCTAAGGGTACAGTCATCACTTCCCTCCTCTTCCAGAGCACAATCAAAAGCGAAAGGCATAAGTCAGTCTCAAGATGGTGTGAAGGGAAGTAGGTCAACCAAAAACGTAAGGAGGCTAGACTTCTCAAGTATAGTCATACAAGAGCCATCAACAGTTGAAGCAGAAGCTTCTCTAGAAGAACCTATACCTCAGAAGGAGACAGAAGAAGCGCCCTTAGCACATGATTCTATACCACTGACAGGGTCTTCACCAATCCATATTGACCTAGATATTGAAGATGATGAAGAAATTGCAATTGTACCTCCCAAGGAAGTTACTAAAGACACTACCGTGTCTTGGCTTGAGAGCTCCTTGGGAAGGGAAAGAAGGAGACCTTCATATCGGGTGAATTTTGATGACCTTGACAACATCTATTAGGAACCGCCTAAGAAGAAAGCGAAGAAGCAAGTTCATTATGAGAGGAATCCTGATGGTGAGGTGATCATGGAGACTGCCTTACCTCCTGAACATAAGAATAGAGATGAAGTGGATATGGAGGACTTCATGATGGTTAAGGCTAACCTTGGTAAAAACACTTAACATGCAGTTGTCAGTCTATTCAGAGTTGTGTCTGAAAGCCTTCAAGAAAGAGTGCTCAAGGATGGAGAAGACAAAGCAGCCTTCAAGGCTGAAATACAGCAACTCAGGCTTTATATTTCTAAACTCGTTCATGGCTCTTCGCAGGCTACTCAGTTGCTGCCCCAGGTTTTAGATACACCAGCTGATCATCATCAGTTGAGACAGTTGGTCATTTGTGGGAAGGAAACTCAAGAGTGGATCGAGAGTTTCATTGTCAAAGGAAAGGAGATCTTAACACAGATGTTTCAATTGAGAGACAACGCTCATGAGCTACGTCAAGGTATTCAAGGGTTTGAACAATCAATGGCAGAGGTGAAACCAAGGCATGAAATCATCATTGTTGATTTGGATATAGCCTATGGTTCAGTGGTCTCAAAAGAACACAAAAGGCAGATCCTTGCTTGGAGAGAGTGTCATGTCTTCAAGGTTAAAACCTACGAGAGGATATCCGAGGAGTTTATTGCCTACAGACAAAGGGTGATCGAAGCTCTTCTTTTCATCAAAGAGTTTGTCACTGAGATTCCTTCTCGATACAGTCTTGAAGATGGTTCCTATGTCGGACTCAATGAAGTGCAAAATCAGTTTCAGAATGTTGTCCGCAGCTGTGATGGCAGCAATTCAGTTGGCAAGAGAATGAGTCATATTTCCATGATGTCAACAAAGTTTGAAAAGGCGGCCAATGAGGTTGATAATTTCCTAAGATCAATTGCAGATGGAGAGGATATCTTAGAAAAGCGCAACTTTGCTATTGATGGTATAGATGCACCGAATCGGGACACAATTTCCAGTTTTCTAACAGATGTGATTGAAATCTAAAGTTGCTTTCTTCTAGAAGCTTTCTTCCGACTTTGTAATGTCCCCTTTCTAAGCTTGACAGTTTCAGTGACCGTTGGCCTTTCGTTGGGAACCCGGAGGCTAGTCGGAAGTTAAAATTAGGGTTTCCTAATTTTGAGGAGGTCATTGGTCGGAGATGATAGTTTTAATGGCGGATTCCTTCTGGGTTTTCAGAGGGCTTCGCAGTGATATGCTCGTCTCAGCATTCAGAGTACTTTTTGGAATTTACTATTTTTAGTAAATTCTATTTTTGGCAGTTTCCAGATGTGCTCAGGTTGGTTGACTTCCGGTTTCAGATTTGATCAGTTGACTTCATCAGTTTTGGCTTCAGGGCATTCTCGGAGAAATAAGCTAAGTCATTCCAATTTAAGTCACGTTTTAATTATTATATTTCAACGTTGACCTTGGCACTAGAGTTAATGACTTAACGTTGTGATTAAAAGTGGTCATTGAGGGTAGCGCCCTCATTAAAAGAATATTATATTTATTGCAAAAGTCAAAACAGGGTATGATGGGCGCATTTATCAAAGAATGGTGTTTTAATTAAAATATCATTTATTAAAGTATTGAAGGAGAAAGTACGCCAAAACTTGAGAAGGATAAGTTTGACCTAAAAGCTGATTTTAGGGTTGTGCAGAGTCAATTGAAAGTTATAAAGAGGAGTCTTGGTGGATCATTTGGGTTATCTTGGAAAATACACCGTTATGCTGCCGGATTGAATCTGGATCACTTCGAGGGATGAAGACCTCCTAACCATTGGGCATCTCTTCTCGTTTGTAAGACAACGACTAGTGATGATTCTTAGTTTAGTTGTGATCTTTCATTATTGTGAGTTGTAATCTGCATATTGCATATTAGATTTCTGTTTTGCATATTAGCCATGTCATAGAATTGCTCGTTTGATACAGCAGATTTGCATTTTTACTTGTAACTCAAAAAAGACCAAAAAATAGATTGTGGGTATTGTTCCATTCTATTCTCCTAGGCTAGGCGCCATTGTTTGTAAGTCTGCAGATTTTTTGAAGGTGTATTTAATTTTTAAAGTAAAGTCGACCCTGTCAGCTGGGCCGTACCATTCTCAAGGTCTTGGAAATTGTGCATTTAATATTAGTGGCATTTCAAGTCAGTTTTGTGATTCTAATCTGAGCGCCTCCTTGTTAAAGATGTTTTCCTTCAGTATCTAGTCTTTGGGATCAGTTTCTAGGAAGATCTGATCATTTATATAAATCTGTGTTGCTGGTTTATGAAGAAAAAATACAGTCTTGTTATAACAGCAAACAGGGATCTGCACCTTTGCTCTTGGATGGTCGTTGGGAACTCTTGAAGGCTTCACGGAGACATCATTGAAGATTGCACAGATTTTAAGAGGTTGGATCCGTTCCTTTCATGCAAGTTAAGCTTATTCTTGGCAATCATTGAATGCTTCAATATTATTGCAATATTCTTAAAGGCTGATTTGTAATTGGTAGCAAGTAATCATCTTTCAAATTGTATACTGGCAGTAGTACTGTCGGTCTTAGATTCTTGCTCAGTCAGATTGTAATGTTCTCTCTTTCAGCATTTTGATATTGTATGTAATCCATATCCGCCCTATGGTCGCTACTTTCCCGTCTTGGGTCAGCAAGCACATTCTGGGTGTAGAGTAGATTCAGTATTCAGCAATTCCATTACGTTTGCTTTCAGTCTTAGTTGGAAATTGTAGAGCTCCGCCCTATGGTAGCTACTTTCCCTTCGGGGTGAGCAAGCACATTCTGGGTGTTGAGTAGTTTCATTATTCAGCATTTCATTTCAAGTTTTGCTTTCTGTAATCACTCCGTCATATGGTCGCCCCTCACTCCGCTTGGATTGGGTAGCACATACTTGACGTCGAGTTCCCTTCTGTATCTTGAATTTACTTCCTTGCACGTTTCGGTTTATCCACCTAACCTTAACGGGTGCACTTGCTTGAATGTTGTAATCTGTTGTTTAAAAAACGGAAAAAATTGGCTCGGTATATTTCAAGCTTTCTTTCTATTCTAACAATTCTTATCCATTCTTTGAGAAGAGAAAGAAGATAAATTGTAATAGTTGGCATTTCCTGCTTTTTCTGCTTTCTTAGGTGTTAGATGTTATCTTCTTTCTAGATTTAGAAATAAAGCTTTCTTGTTGAGCAAGCCCTAGATTGTAAAAGCAAGGAGATTTTAGGGTTCCCTACTCCTCTGCTTGCCTATAAATAAGTGTCTTTGCTCATTAGTTTTCTTAAACCATGCTAGTGATAACAAAACGCTAAGCCTAAGTGCCTTCTATTTGTTATTCAGTGTTGTTCAATTGTTTTATGATAGCGAATTGTTGAGTCTCTTTTAGCCAACAAGTACTTATTGTAATTGTTGTTTCTATAGTGTAAGAACAAGTTTGGCAAGCCTCTTTAGCTGCAAGCTCTTGTTCCAGGCATGTGTTTAGTAGATTTTGTTCCAGAAGTTTGAGAAATAAAATCATGAGCCTCCTTTGCCTTGGTATAACGTCTCAGATTTCCGTTATATGTGTTATGCTTTTGTGATCTTAATTTCAGCTTGCATTGAAGTGTGTAGATGTATGTTGAGAAAGAGTTCTCTTAAGCCTTTGTCAGAGAAATCAACCTTGTTCATTTCTAATTCTCTTGCTCTGCGTATTATTTGAGATATTAGAAACGTCTTTAGCTTAAGTTAGTCGTAGTTGGAATTCTTAAATCAAAAAATCTCAGTTACGGCGTTTGTGTTTTATAAACCTTGTGCTCTAGCTGAAACAAAAAGATAGGCAAATTAGATTTAATTTACTTTCTTTTACCCCATCAGCAAGAGGGAGCTTCCCCTCCCAATTTGAAGAGCAGTTTAACAGTGCATAGCTGTCTGTTTCAAATCCGCATTTCAGAGGTGCGAATTTAAATGCCAACAAGACTTCACCAAAATTCCAAATTAGGTCAAAAGATGGGTACATCCCCGAAAAGATAGAAGGAACTAGGAGACAGCAGCAAAACCACCCAAAACCAAAGCCAAAAGACCCGAATGGAAAAAAAAATTAGGGGGTCCCCATTTGAATGGGGTGATGTGTGAAAAGGTCACAACATGACCATCTGCCAAACAAACCCTAGATCTGATATTTAGTTTTGTCCAACTACAAACAAAGGGTTGGAAAACCCCTAGGTCTAGATCTCATCTGTTGTTGGTCATTTTTGTTGTTGGTTTGAAAGTTTGTAACTGATCGTAGATCTCTGGAAGGTATTGTTTGGCCACCCAGCAATTCTAGAGGTAGCCACCAGTGAGACGAGAGTAGGTGTTGCTCTGATAAGCTTCAAACTTGCTTCCAAAATTTGTTCCACCAATTGTCATTGGATTGAGGGTTTCATTCCAAGCAATGTCGAAGTGCAAATTGTGAATTGCTTAGATTTGCAGACCAAGGGGTTTCGCCCCTGAGTGCATACAAATTAGATCTGTGATGAAGTGGGAATAACCAAAATTCTCTCAAAACCTTCTTCTCCTTAACCATCACAAATCTGTAATTAACAAATTCAAATAAGCTCAACTCAATTCCTTGAATAGACATTAAACCAAGGACTAATGAGGTTTGCGTCCCACCTATCCAACTAGCTTGAGGTTTTCATCCCAAGCGTAGGTATTATGCAAAACTGCAATGACCAAATTCAAAAACTAGATGATGATAAATGTCAAAACATTCACTCTTTTATATATGTTTGTCCTTGGGCACCAAAGTCCCCAAGTCAACTCCAAAAGAAAATTCAAATATTTGAACTTATTAATTTATAATGTTGGCTAGCCCAGATAATTTAATTTAAAATATTTATTAATTTATCTTTATTATTAATAATAGTAATATTATTATTATAATATTATATACTATTATTAAATTAAAATGTTATTGCTCCTATACGGAAGGGACATGACATCAATTGTTCGATTGTGGGAAATTAGAGAGGTCTTCTGCGAAGACAAATTCCAGAGATATTCATGAAGTTCTAGAATAAGGTATTTAATTTATTTAGTCAAAATAATGTTTGGAAGCCTAGTGCTAGTATACTAATTCTATGGGTTCATCTTGAATGTCATTATATTTCAATATAGTATATGGAACAGTGGGAGTAAAGTATATTCGATGTGAGATTAAATATATTAAGATCTGCGGCTTATATTTTAGAGGGGGTTTCCAAAATCTATATCTAAAAGTAATATTGTTTAAGAACTTGAATACATATACATTGTTGGCTAGAATATGGTGGAACCATGCCTATTTTAATGAGGGCCGATAATATTAAGTTTGGTTTGAGGATATTGCCTATCATATACAAAAGTCAAGAGGCCAAGGGTGTCAACTATACTATAAACAAACAATTTTTGAAAGCTTATTCCAAGTCGTATACATATAGTTTGGGCGCCACCTAAACTCCATAGGTGCAAGTTTGTAATGAATTAATCCCTAAGTGTCGAGGTGATGCGGCTAACAAGGGCGACATGGACTGCCATGAGGAGCATGAGTTGCACTAGCTAGAAGATTTAATACTACAATATTTTCTAATATGCTTTGGGCTGCAACTAGTGGTGCATCCAATAAGAGTTGGGCTTGGAAGAATTAAAAGCATATCAATAGCTGATAGGGATGGGTGTTGCTTCATTAACATCGAGCAATATGAGGAAATTATTCTTCACAAGTTTGTGAATTATAAATACTCCAGTTTGAAAAGAATCAATTGAATGAATGCTTCTATACAACATTGAGTGGTCAAAAGCAATAAAGAATGGTTTGTATTAAGCCGTCGAATAATATTGAAGTTTTGTGTAGTACCTTGAATCTTTAATGAGATACGCATCCTTTAAGATACCAAGGAGCTACTATATCTTGTGCACATTAGTAATATTGAAGAGGTCGCAAACTTAATAAGACACCATATATTCCAGCGTGGCAGTTTAACTCAAGGCTTAAAGTCTTATTTCCTATATACGCAACTTTAATGAACCACTGCTAATGAATGAAGTGGGCACAAAAGTCAACTGAATCGCAATTGGCAAATAACGGAAGTGGCGTGAATGGCTGTATGGAGTCAAGACGAGCATTCTTTAAGGCGTCAATCACTCATAGGAGTGGCCACTACATCGTTGTCTTCTAATGAAGGAGTTTAAATTTGGGCTTGGAATTACTCTGGAAATAGCCGCAGTTTGTGAAGATTTTAGTGGCAATTGGACGTGGATATAAAGCTAACAATTCTCTCTCATTACAGTCATTGCATGATGCAATCTGTTGCGTTAAAAAGGTTAGGAAATAGAATCAAGTATGCATATAATTTAATTTATATATACTCATTCCTGAGTCAACTCTGCTTTAATTAATAAGAGTCTATATTTGCAATTAAATTCATTAACAGAATTGAAGTTTAAATCGAAGTTAAGAGTGGTTCAGTATCAAAACCTTTTTTCAAATGAAATCAGACTACAATGTATTCATGTTGAATATCCGTAAACTGTTTGACGAAATGTATGATCCATAATTGTGGCAATTTTCAAAGAACTGATGCTTGAATAGTAAGATAACCTTACATTACCTTTTTTGTAATGTCCCCTTCTCAAGCATAATCTGATTATGGACAATTAGCCTAATTTTCGAGTTTTCCCGTAGGCTGATTGGTGAGTAAAGGAGAACTCCAAAGTTCTTGGAGAGCACAGGTTCAGTTTATCAATGTTGTTATTCATGGCAATGAGTTCAATTGGTGGTATGGAGCCTCTTGATGCTTTCAAAGTTGATTCCCAACATTTTGGAAGCTCTCCAAACTTCTTGGAGAAGTTTGCTATTTTTAGAAAGTCACTCAATTGCCTCTATTCATCCTCCAAAGACTTCGGTATCATGTTGGTATGATCAGAATTTTATATCTATGTCATTTTGGTACTTTCCGCAACTTGGGCATATTAAATTAGTTATTCACTTAAGTTGTCTAATGTTGAAATATTAAAGAGATAGCTTAGTGTAATAATTCAATTGAAAGGTGTTTTAAGTGTGCCTCAAAGTTGGACGCCTAGTCTTGGGGGGACTATTTGCACATTCAAATATTATTTATCTTTCAAAAAGGTTATTTTGGAGAATAATGGAATTATTATTTCAAGATTATGGTTATTTCACTCTTAACAAGTTATAAAAAGATGAGAGCTCATTTGCAAGGTTAGCCATAAAATGAATTTTGTTTTGCTATTGGAGAGAAAATGAGTTCTTCCAAAATCTTTTGAGGACGAAAACCCTCTTGAGATTACTAATTTCAAGGATGAAAAACACCCTAACTAGTTAGTGTGATTTCATCCGAGAAGCACCAAAGAGGGACAAATTGAAGCTTCAGTTTATGGGTTGCAATCATGAAAGATTTTGACATGTTTTGAAGTTGCAAGAGATTGATTTTTATTTGCTAAGTATTACTAGGAGATTTTTGTGTGTTTGAAAGGGCGATTGGAAGGGTTTGTTGTTGTTGGTCGTACTACTCCTAGTACAAGACGTACCTTTATTGTGACTACTCTTTACTGGTATAATTTTTTGGGTTATGTTTTGATCATCTTTATTGTATTTGGACACCATTATATTGACCTTGCAAACTGTACACTTGAGAGAGTGAAAGAGCCTAAGAGAAAGCTGGTCGTACCAAGCTACGAAGGGACATGAGAAATGAAAGGAAGCACTTAGTTTTTGAAGCATTTCTCACCCTAAATGAAGGCGCCTAAGGTCCACAAACAAGTATCAAATATCATATAGGTGAACTTTATGGTTATGATGAGCTTATGATGATAATGTGGACACTGTACCTAATGTGCCAATGTCATATCAAACCTGCGCATGTTTGGTTTCAGTTACCAGTTTCAAATATTCTTCTTTCATGGTGTTCGGTGAAGTCTAGATGTGGTTGGAGTTGGTGTTTTCATCTTGTGTTTATTTTTGATGTCTTGGCTGTGAGTAGTGGAGTTTTTTGGGCAATTATTCTCATTACATAGACCTGTGGTAGTGTGTTTCAGAACATTATCAGACCTGCACCAAAATCCCACATCATTCAAATAAGGTATCTCCTTATTATTTAATGGTTAAAGTGTTTTGTTCATGATACTTGGATCTATTGGGGGTGTTTCAGTAGTTCTGTTATTATCAGCACTTTATATTAGCAGTTATTCCTCTTATATGGTGTTTATAATGCATATGAACTAGCTTTGTATGCTTCAGAAGGTTATACCACCGAAGAGTATTTTTTCTATGCATTTGTCTTGTAAAAAGTGAATGGTAGTACCATTAGTGAGTTTGGCATTTGCTCATTGATGTATGAACTCACCTCACTGAATAAGTGGAAGGGGTTTGGATTTTCTTACCCCACTGAACAAGTGGTTTAATTGTAATTTGCTTACCCATTGCATAAGTGGACATGCCCTTTTACCCACTGAATAAGTGGCTGCTTTGTAATCACACTCCACTAAACAAGCATGTAGTGTTCTTTCTTTTCAATTGCATAAGCACTCCACTGAATAAGTGAGATTGACTAACTTGCCGCCTAGTGCTTTTCTTTTTCAGTTGCAAGCATTCCAATTAATTGTATAGTCCTAAACACCGTATGCTCTCACCTTGCCCATCTCAAGAACTAGGTGAATCTCATTTCAATTGAAGTAATTTTCAAAAAAAAAGTTAGGGGTGCTTATTACATTTTTGGTAATTAATATTTCTTTTAATTGAATATTCACCTTTTTTCCAGTTTATAATTTTTTATTTGCTTTTAGGCTCCATTTAATAATAATAAATTGTCGTTTTTCCAAAGTTATAACTTAAAGTACCTTTTGGACAACTTAATAAATTGTTATTATATTATTCCCCTGTAAATCTCCCCTTTAGTCTATGAGGAATAAAAATAGGCTTCGGGTGCTCCAATTTGATTTAGTATGAAAAAGGGGACATATAGTTTCTATTGTAAATCAGTTGGCTAATCGCCAATATCTTTCAGTTTAATTCTATTGTCCTCATTCTAGTCTATGTATGCTCTCACCTTGCTCACATCAAGAACTTGGTGATTAGCAAGAGCTAAGATTGAAGTGATTGCAAAAAAAAATCGTGGATTTGAACTAATGTCGTGTCAGGTATAGTACATTTGTCTAAGTGGTCTCAAAGGCATTCTACTTTTCTAAGCAAAGAGATTCTACCTAGTTTACCTTTGTCAACTTATCGTCTGAAGAATTCTACAACTTGGAGATCAATTCCTTCAATTGTCTATTATATACAAGGATAGGGCCACATTTCTATGCCCGCTAATTTAAATGTCTATGAAATGTTGTTCTCATCCCTCGAAAACTTAATCCTTTTTTGAGTGCTTCTCTCAACTTGATTCAATTGTCTAACACCACTTACTTTCCTTCATATACCAATCATCGATCCTTTCAAGGTCCCACAAAATGACTTGCATTAGTGCCCCTCATCTCCTTAACATTAGCAATTTATCAATACAAATAGTGATGTTGTAACAACCCACCCTACCTTTTTTTTTTCAATTTTTTTGCAATATAGAAATGCACATGTAATGCCTCCACTCTTTCTAATCACCCAAATCCTGAAGTGGGCAAGATGAGAATATGCGGTGATTCTAACCACACAACTATTATAAATGGTTGCAATTACAAAATGATATGGCGGAAAGCCAACTAGAATATGCAGGCAAAAAACTAGCCTAATCAATACCTCTTTAGAGGACTGCATAAAATGCAATGCAAGCCACTAGCAAAATGTCTAAGCTTGACTCAGACCAAAATGGTTGATAATGCTCGCCTGTTCAATCCCAAAACGGGCTGAATGATATGTTATAATAACTAGCGGTAAACCATCCAATTTTACAATATGAAATGCATACAAATGAGAACTCTTCGGCGATTTAACCATCCAATGTTTACAAAATAGATATGAATGCATACATATTGAATTCTCCATCAATACTACTATCCAGGGTTTACAATATTATCATGAAATACATTTCAAAACAACATGTAATAAGATATATTGTTGTTATTAATCTGATATAAATTTCTGGTTTTAAATCAAACTACTACAATATAGAAATGAGGCCAAATAACATCGATAAATCAATATAATAACATACCCAACTGAAGAGTACCTCATAAGGATGATGTAAGGTGTTGATGCAAGACTGATATCACTCTAATTATTGCCGATACACTATCAAATCACACTGATACATTGCTCATAATTCACTTAACACCACCCACACAGCTGCAAACACTACCTCTTAATGGATTGACCTTCCAAATCTAGAACAACCTCTTGGAACATGTTAAAATCTTCAACAAAAGTGCATTAGTAACATTTAGCAATCAAAACTTCCTCATAATATGTCAAACATCTCCATTATCAACAACAAATTGAAAAAAGACTTAGCATTCAGCACAATGTTAATTTATGGATGAAATCACTCAACCAAGTACGAGGGTTTTAATCCTTGAAATTGGATTCACCAAAAGGTTTTTTCCCTTAGGCAAATAGGGAGAACTCATGTTCTTTCACCAAAGCAAATGAAATGAATAAGTAGTCACCCTTCTTCTCAAGACCCAACCTACTTTTATAACCTTTTAAGAACTATTTTAGGAAAAAGTGTTTTATTGTTTATTCGTACTTTTTCAAAAAACTTTTTTCTTTTTGAAAAAACATTTTTTGTTTTTTTATTTCTAAAAGGAACAGTTTTTGCTTTTGTGTTGTTTTTTCTAAAAAAAATAATTTCCCTTAATAAAATAAAGTCACTTTTTCAAGAACTTTTAATTAAATATCACTTTTAATTCTCCCTTTCATTGACACTTTTATATAATAACCTTTACGTCACTTGTACCCCATGCTTAGTGCTAACACTTTTTGGCCCTCTTTTAGAAACACTTTATGACATAGGCCACCCCTCTTTAAAATAAATAAATATAAGTTGTCTTTCTAATATGAAGTCACCTTAAGACAACTTAAATTACTTACTTACTTAGTTTTATCTACACATCCCAAGGTTTTAGGAAAGTTGGAGCCTCCAAGGATGTTGGTAATCTCCAAGAATGTGTAGGATCCCCTACCCGTGTAGACGATATTTTTTTGATTCGTCTAGTTTGATAGATGTTCCATTTTATCAAACTATCCACAATACTTTGCAAATGTGTGTTTCAATGTTGATCACAATGATAAGTAAATACAGTTTTTAATGGTCATTACTGACTATACTTCAAATGCAACTTCCAGATACTCATTATTTGGCACAAAATAAGAGCAGCAGACCCTCCCCAATTTTATTCTGACTAGGTTAAATAAGCTAACATGGATGTTCTGAAGTTACATAACAGAAATATGTTTCAGATCTAAATAAGCTACAAATGCATTTCTTTACAGTCAATGTTTTGGACTCAGAAATGACAGCAACTGAAGAAAATATAATCCAGGAACATATATCCAATGCAACCACATATTCATCGCAAATATATATTCAAACATAGTAGGGATATTTCTTTATATGCAGAAACAAGGTATTCCTGAATCTTTATATATACTGCATATAGACTCAGAATGCAAACAATCTATGATCGATACAGCATTGGAAAGTATTAACAGTTACTACAAACTTTAGAAATGGTCCGCACCTGATGCAACGCTTCAGCCAATATATGAAAAGTCATCATTTAGTCAACTTCCAATAGCCCCGTAGCAGGTATATGATACCATGTAGAATAATCGCACCATTTAGTTTTTCAGGACTTGCTGGAAACATATATTCTGCAGATAACATTCTTCATATCACATTCTGGTTGGGGGAGACGGCAGTAAAGAATACGTGAGTCCCTTTGAATCAACTCGATGACATATTTAGAACGGCATCAACATTTCCAATATTCCCGTCTTCTTAATATCTCCCAGCCACGAACTGGTAAAGCATAGAAATCACGCCTCCTTGAAAATGTTCTCAGCCTTCAACTTTCAATGATATTATCAGTTGTTGGTTCCTTATTTCTGGCGGCGCACTTGATCTCTAATATCGGCCTTTAAAATAACAATGATGCGGCTCTTGTTGGTCTTTATCCTCAACACCACTATTTCCTTAGTAAAATATAATCGCTCCAAATGATACGAAACGATTTTCCCAAAGAAATCGAACTTCAACTCTTGTCTTATCTGCCAAGTCGATTAACTTGTCTTTTTCCTGCATTCGATGAGTTCTATGATTTGCCAGAACCAACTTGTTGTGACCTAATCACACATCGCCCCATTGCAAATGGGGACCCCCTCTTTAGTTGTGTCTGATGTCTTAGTGTTAGAGTTGGTTCTAGCATTAGCTTCAGTTTCTTTGAGTCTCTTTCAAAGCAGGGATGGGTCGGCACGTTCAAAGTCTGGGTTTGAGTTAAAACTTGTCAAGATGTGAGATGGTTGAGTAGGTCAAGTCAGTGCTCGAAGGGTCAAATTAAGTTTTTGTCGCCACAGGAGTGCTCAGAAGGGCTGTTGCAATAAAAATGACTGTTCAACGGGCGAATTTGGACAACCTTGCTTTTTTGTGCTTTTTGCTTTTTTGTGCTTTTTGCTTTTTTGAAAGTTCCATTTTTGGCATTTTGGGCCAATCGGGGATTTACTATTTTTAGAAATTTTGCTTTTTTGCTTTTTTCTATTTTTAGTAATTTCTATTTTTAGAAGGTGCCAGGGTTAGGGTTTCGAAAGTGTCAAGGCAGAAAACCTATAAAGTCTGCCCCAGACAAGAGGAAATCCTCCTCAAGCCATGAAGTTCGCCCATGATGGAAAATCCAATTAAAGTTCGCCCACCTCCAAGAGTAAAATCCAATTAAAGTTCGCCCACCTCCAAGAGTAAAATCCAGTTTGATGAGGTAAAATTCCAGTTGGGTGAATATGTCTAAAAGTAAAAATTCAACTCGAAGTGGATAAAATTGTTTAAGGCAAATGATGGAAAATCCAATTAAAACCTTAAGAATTCCATGTTGAAGTTTTCAAAATCAAAAATACCCCCTTAAGGTAAGAAATCCACTTGAAATGATAAAAAATCCAGTTGAGGGACGTATTTCCCAAGAAGAAGTCCACAAAATTGCCTAAGTCATGAAGTTTACTTGGAGAAGGAAGGAAAATCCAGTTCCAAAATCAAAAATTCCACATAAAGGTCGATTTTCCTAAGCAAGCTAAAACAAAAATAACTCAAGTTTTTTTTATTATTTGAAAAATTCACAAGCAAGCAAAGAGGGCACCCAAGGAAAAAATCAAAAAGAGGATAAGTTTTCTTCATGTTTTTTTTAATAAAGCAACCAATCATGAGGGGGATCGAATTCTTTGAATATGGAAAGATTTTGCTTATAAAAGGAGGCACTTGAAGTGTCTTTTTCATTCAACACAAGTCAAAACTCTTCTCAGCAAGCTGCAGCACAGCCATAGGCGTCTTTTTTCAATTTTGCATGAGCTGCAAATCTGATCAATCCAAGCACAAGAAGCCAAATACATTCTTGAAATTCCAAGTTTTTCAAGCTTCTATAGGTTCACAAGCTGCGAATTTGGAGAAGAATAAGAATTTAAATCTTAAGTTTATAGATAAATTCTAGTTTCGAGCTCACAAATTCCAGTAAAATAATTAAAATCCTCTAAATATTCTTGAAAGAACAAGGGTTGGTAATAGGAATTCATTTTTGTTTGAATTTATTTTCTAATCAACCCTTGCAATCGAGTTCTGGAATTCTAAATCAATTAATTAAAGCACTCACCCAGCCTTAAGATTTTAAGTATAACGCCTTGTTTACAATTAATGCATGTTTTCTAACTTCAAGCTTCATACAGGCGCCATGTCTACATCAAAGAACGTCGAAGGAGGGGTTAGAAAGAATCAAGTCAGGGAGGTTCTCAAAGGATTTTATCCAGAATCCCAGCTGTCATCTAAATGGAAGAAAGTTGGAAACACCAACTTTGAGCAATTCAACGTAATTCAACACAAGAGAAGAATGTTTGGCACCCAGAATGAAATGCCTACGCCCATAGCAACAAACATGATCAAATGCGAACTTCATCAAGCAGCTGATTTTCCACCTGCAGTTCAATGTAGTGAGTTGATAGTTGAATGCGCCAGAAGATATGATCCACAAGCATGATCCATCAAAGCATCTAATGGGATCACTTCGGCTTATTTTACTAAAGACTCAGTTAGAGAAGTGTTTGGCATTCGTCGCCACAAGATGTTGAGCAGAACTCAAGAGGAATCACAAGCAATGTTTGATCAAGCGAAGGAGGCTTGTATGGATATAGTCAACACTAATTGGGTCAAGGAACCAAAGAAGCATCGCTCTAAGTTACCCAAGAGGCTGATTTGCATTGATTTCAAAGAAGAGTATAGTGATATGATCCATATGCTGAATAGAGTTATGAGTACTCCTCAAGGGGAATTCTTTGAGGTTTGGTTGTTCCCATATGTGGAAGAAGTTGTATTTGGAATGGAAATGATAAATTGGGCTAAACTGATATGTGACAATATTGACATTCAGCTGAGAAATCTAGAGAAAACAAAGTCCTTCTACATGAGTTCCTACGTAGTGTACATCCTAGCCCGGTTTACAAAGTATAGAGGATTAATCTGCAAAGGAGAAGTAGGGCTTCGGAGTAACCAATTCAAGGCATATGATTGTTACCCTCAGCTACAGTTGCACCATAAAGACAATTACAAGATAACCAATGACGCATCTCTCATGTACATCACTTGGCTACTTCAAGGAGGAATCCATAAGAGGTTATCCAAGGAGGCTATGGCGTTGTTGGAAAAGTTTGGATCATGGTTCATTCAATTTCCAACCTTCACATATTTGAGGGTCTATGGATTTGCAAAAGCTCCATACAAACTCCCACGGTACCCGACAGATAAGGTGGTCATGCTTGAGGTTACAAGACAATTGGTTCACTTGGATTCCATCCAGAAGAAAGAAAATAAGCAAGGAGTGCATTTTCCTATTGTGATAGGGAAGATGTTGGAAGTTTTCCCTTCATTGCAAGCAGCCAAGACAGCCAAATCAGAATTGCAATTTTATAAATTGGGCATGTATAAACCAAGGTCAGATTTTGATCCTTACTTGAGAATTCATGGAAAGAAGTCACTTCATGTAATGCAAATAGAAGACTACAGGTCCAACTTAGTAGATGAGTATGGAGTAAGAAAGAAGATGTGGTCTAGAATTCCTATAGATCTTGTGAAAAGGTGCAACTTGTTCCCTATTCCAAACTAGGTGAAGGACAACGGAGAGTATGTACATCCCCAATTTGAACAAGAAAAGAATAAGCCCATCTTATTGCCGAATTGGACACAGCCTGAGTTGGCAAATTTGAGTGTGTTAATGAAGGATATTATAGCTAGTTCTAGGGAGTGGGTAGATCACCAAATCAGCAGATTGAGAAAAGAAAGTATCTCTGTTACCTACGCTAAACTAAGCAGTGTAGGAAGTCAAGGTGAAGAAGCTGAATTTAGCAGAGGGGAGGAAGATCTTAGTGAACTTCCAAGTTCAAGTAAAAGGAATGTAGTGACTGAAGATCTTGAAGGAAAGGCAAAAGAGGTAGCAAGTGAAGAGTCAGGGCTCAAGAAGCAGAAGGTTAATACAACTCCATCATCTTCAAGCACGCCATCCATCAGGGTAATGGAAGAGGCATCTATTGCTAAATGTGAATCAGATCATGAACAAGGAGCTGAACTTCAAGAGGTAGAACAGCTGGAACCTCTTCAGGAACAAACCTTCACAGATTACTTGGAGGGAGAGGATATGCTTATGATTGAAGACATGGGAGGTACTAAGATCCTAGAAACCAATGAAGAATTGAGTGATGAGATAATTTTTGCCTTGAAGGGGATAAATGATGATATTCAGCTAGAAGATGGGATGGAATTATCTACTGTACCAGATTGGTTGACCGAAAGCCTAATGAAAAAACCCAAGCCAGTGAATGAAATTCAGCCAATTGAAAGTATGCAAGACTTCTTGGAAAGGATTGGTAAAGCTAAGATACCAAAGAAGCCTAAGAAGTATTCTCAAATCACTATAGATGGTACAAGATCTAGGATCTTATAGGTAGCAGTTCCAAAATTTGATAAGCCTAGGGACCAAATTACCCCTATGGATTATGAAATTACAACACTTGACATTGGACCAACCACAATAGAACAGGACTTTCATGAGCTAGCTGATACTTCAAGGGCTATTAAAGAAAAATTTGACAGAATAGAGGAGAAGAAAGAAAGACTAGAAGTGGAGAATTTGAGACTAATAGAATTTATCTAGCAAATAACAGCCCCACTGAGGCAAGAGAATGAAGCTTTCATTCCACCGTCTTCCCTTCCTCAGGAATTTGTTGACAGCCTTGAAGCAATGAGAGTTACAAGCCAAGCAACCCGAAGGTGGGTCAACAATATCTCAAAGCAAGTGGAGCAATTCCTGGAGAGGTGTGTTTGAACTTATGATAAATCAGTTTTGCTTGTAACTGAAATTCGCCAGGTGGAAGAGAGTTGGGAGGATTTCCAAAACATAGAAGACAAGGTGATACTCGCCTAAAGGCATTAAAGGAAATATCTATGCAAGTGTTGGTTCAAGAAGGTGTTATTGATAATGGAGCTTCTTATGACTTCAACAGATGGTACTGTTCTTTACTAGCAAAAAAGAAGATATATGATGAGATGAAAGAAGAGTGTGCTGGTATGCAAAACTCTCTTGGAAAGATACAGCTTAGGATTCTCACATCGCTTGAAGGATTGACAGGGCAAGAGGCCTATGATACAGATGGTTTGGATTTGGAAGGTTTAAAGGAAAATGTGACAAATGTTTATTTTAAAGAAATGGAGATTATTAATGAAAATCAGCTAGATGATATGACATCCCTCTTGATCTTTATGGACAACTTTCAGAGGCAAGAAGGAAAGTGGGAGAGCACTTTTACTCAGTGCATTGAAGCCTTGGATGTAATTGGAGTGCAACTAGATACTTTACCAAACATATCAATGGAGGAACTCGATCTAGTGATGACAAAGTTTCTTGCATTTGCAGCCAGAGAGCAAGCCAAGGGGAATTGCGTTTTGGAGTCTTGCTTACTTGATTAGCTTGCGAGGTGTCAGTGTTTTCCATACTCCAAGTGGCTCATCTTCCTTGTGCCATGTGTCCCAGAAGTTAGTTATGCTTTTCTAATTAGGGTTTTTGGAAATAATCTTGGCCGTTGATCTCAAATCAATCTGGGTCGTTGCTTTGTAATTGGGGTGCCTATATAAACCCTTCTCATTTCATTTGTTCAGAGACTTGTGAAATTGTTGCTAAGAGTGCTATCAAAATAATGATTAGACTCATTAATGAGCATTTGTTAGTTTGAAAACTTGCATGGTTTCATATTTCTTCAATAAAATAGATTTGTTTTCAGCAATTTTAAATGAATGAAAGATTGATAGTGTTGATAATGGTGAAATTAGTTCATTCATTTTTTAAATTGAATGATATTCAATTTGATGTGTAAGGTTAGTCTGAACTTTCAAATTACTAAACTTGAACTCTATTACTTATGTTCATTGTTCGAATTGATGATGGTCTTGATTAATAGGATATCATTCGTGAATCCCTTTAAAGATTGCACCATCTTTCTCTAGTTATTGTAGCCATTGTACTTTTTTGCAAAGATAGGTTTGAATTTCGCCATCCAACACTTGTCTCTTGAGTTCATAGGAATAGTTTAGAATTAGTCTAGTCTCTAAAACCCTGATCTTTTTTTATTTTATTTTCAAAATCGACAGTAGTAAGATCTCAACACTCGTAGACAATAGTATCCATATTCCAAAGTGTTGAAAATTTGTTGCAAGAGTCTTAAAGGAAGAAGGATTGAACCAATAAATTGAGCGTAAGTCCCCTTTGCAATACCAGCAAAACATAGCAAACCAACTGAGACTATCCTATACGCATCAAGAACCTTGGAGTCTAATTTGTGATCACTTAGCTTAGCACATTGGAAACTTTGTTCAAGAGAGAGTAGGATATTCCATTGGGTATTTTATTCTAATGTTGGTTGAGGTCACAAAACCCGCATCAACACAACTCAAATGAATACTCGATAAAAACAAAATTGAATTGCCTTTATTTTATTTTTTGTCTGTATTGGTCTTGTCTTCTAGTAATTGCTAAGTGAGTTGGGTGCTTGCCAGGTTACCTGACTTTCACTTTCCTTTAGTCATAAATCGATTGCCAAATTATTTCTTTCAAAATTGAATTCATCAAGCTGAAGTGAACACCAATAATCTGCCCAAATTGTTGTGTCAAAAATATTCAGTTCTGCCTCTAATAAATCAATTTGAAGCAAGCACAAATACTCCACACAAAATTGAATTAAATCTGCTTCTCCAAAATTTGGCCAAAGGCCATTAAATTTTGGCATTAATCGATTCAACAAGAAATGACCTCCTTCCTCAAATGAAGTGATGATTGCAACAATACCTCAACTGTTGCAATTATGCAAACTCTCAAAAATATTTGCAACAATACCTCAGCTGCTGCAAACCGATAATAGAATGCAATAATAAACCAACTATTGCATAAGTGCAATAATACCTCAGCTATTGCACGAACAACCATTGCAATATTACAATAGCTATTGCAAGATGCAAAAAACTCTTTTGTTCAACCGGCAATTAAGCACCAATAGAAACCCTAGATGGATTCCTCAACACTTCTAGCTAGGGTTGATCTTTCACAATCGAACCTAGTACTCTAGAGTCTTCAAACCCTCGAGCAAGCAAAGCATTCAAACTTTCTTACCAAACTGGTAATGAGAAATGAAGTTCAAGTCAAGCATGCCCAAATGCTAAGCCAACAGCTCCTTATAAAGATTTCTCAGTGACTTTCTAGGAAGCTTCTAGAAATAATAATATTTTATTCCCTTAAGTGACTTTATGATATAATATTTATTTTAAGGCACTTTATTAAATAAATTAAATATAAAGTCATCTTTTAATTTTACTTTATTGAAATAACTTTATAAATAATTAATTTAATACTTCCTTATTTCTCTTGTTTAGCCTTCGGGAATAAATAAAGGCTAAATGCTCATCAAGGTGGCTATCGAAAAGGGGACATGACAGAATGTCAAAACCACATCCGGCAAGAACCATTGGGCTTCTCTTGGTCTCCAGAACTCATTACCATTGTCAAAATTCCTTTCTAAATAAGTTAGCATTCTCTAAGAATCTCAAAATTTTCCAAGAATGTTGGAATGGACCAAAAAAAGGACATTACATATGCATGTTTTACAGTGACAATAGGGCCTTGAACAATGTCTTCTATGAAATTAAGCAGATTTTCCAATCTCTTGTGTCAGGCTCACCAATACAACAGTGGATTTGAATTCTCTTAGTAGTTCTCTAAGAGGTCTCAAAGGCCTTCCCCTTCTCTAAATCAAGAGATTCTACCTCAAATTCCAAATACTGATAAATGTTTCACAAAGACAAACAAGGTCTTGGATAATATCTCCTATGAACTAAGGCAGCTTTTACACTTTCTTGATTATGTCAAACTCATCATTACAATTGATGATTTGGGTTGTCTATAGATTTGAGAGGCCTTCCCCTACTCTAAACCAATGGATGCCCTTAATCCCTTTGCCTGCAAGCTTCTTCTTCAACAAAATTAGCCAGTCTGTACCCTCGGTTGATTTACTGTTAGAACCATTGGTCTTGGTCTTGATGCACTAAATTTCTTATGTGACTGGTAATTGCATTGAGGAATATTCCCTCATTAAAAGTAGGATGCCAAAACATCAACTCAAGGTCATAATGCATAAAATGCACTCCATGATTGACAAGAATTTAGGGCCATATCATGTTTTGTTAATTTTTATACTAAGTGGAGATTTTGAAAGCTGGAACAAGGATCTGTCATGAATAAGGTAGAACCATTTCTTCTGTCAATGACAAAATATGAGATTATGTTAAATATTTAGATATTCTGCCTAAAATTTAGGAAATTAAAAAATATGATATGAAAATAAAAACATTTGCACTTGCCCACTAGTGTGACTGGGTGATAAGGTGGAGTAATTGCCACAATGAAGACCAAAGTTCAAAGCCAGCCCACAAACCACTAGGCCAAGCTCCCCACAATAATGTGGCCACGATAAAGCAAGACATAAAAACACATTTGGTACACCTAAGTCCCCCAAAATAGAAGTGGAGCTTGTTAAATTCCAGGTACCCTTAACAGAGTAAAAATATTTGGATGCTTCAACAGATAGATGCTTCTTCCAAAACTAATCCATTTGCCCTGTAGAAACTATAAATACTTCTACTAAACAGTTAACAAGTACATTTAAATTGATAATACCTTTATTGCATAACAAAAAAACAAATAGTTTTTTTTCAAACATATAAAGTAGCAAACTTAAAAGTATAAAATTGAAAGCACACCAGACCAAATACTGCCGCTGGCCAAGCTTCTATAGCTGCACCCATCTCCCCACTCTGCAACGTGAGACCTTTGTAAAGATTCCAAAACATTAACATCACCAGATTATTGATTTTCAACAGAATATAGAAATACAAAAACTTCCAATTCAACAGTAAACTTTTCTTGTGTCTTACCTGAGACAAGAAAAATGCCAAAAGCACTCCATTTTGACAATGAATATTTTTGTGCAAGACAACCTGGCACGGGATTTACCAAACCAACTATCACTCCAGTAACAAGAGCTGCACACGATAGATCATTAAATGGAGAACTCTATCTTTATATGGACACAAATATAACCTATAAAAATAAATGCCATAGGACAATTTTGATCATAATAATATATTTCCTAATGTTGGAATTAGAATTATTTGTTCTTTTTCTTTATCCCATATTGACCTGTAACTTCCTCAATCCTACATTACCGTAAGGTGACTTTTCAAATAAAAACTAACTTGGCCAAAAATAGGAAAGATGAATTAAAGGTGCTCCAAAAACATGCAAGTTATAATACATTACACTACAATAATTCGTCAGGAAAATCTATTTACAAGTTTCAAAAGCTGCTTCTCCAAAAATTATTGTAAGTGTATACATAGATTGGCCATGTTGATGGCTTACAATGAAAATGTTATTTTTTATTTATTCATGCAACTTCAACAAGAAGTGATTTTAAAACAGGATTTGAGGTGTTAATATTGCATTCCTTCAATGATCAGACTAGCTGATTTACATACTTGTACATCGTCAGCACAACAATCACAACATTTTAAGGGTCCAGCAAACCAACAACAAAGCTAGAACATTCCAGAAGAAAGAGACACAGTAAATAATATCAGCTTGTCCCTGTTGTTCATCTAATATAATATAAAATTAAAACAAGTGTATTCTAAGCATTTTAAAATAAAATATTTTTAATTAAATATGAAATAAGAAAAGTTTCTAAAACAATTTGCTCTGCGCAAATTGCCAATTTCAAGTGAAGAAATGAAAGATTTAAAGGCATAATGCATCAAGTATCTCAATTACAAAGATTTATTCCTTGTTGAATGCAACACCAACAATGTAATGTTTCATCATGATCAAGACAATTGTCATACAAGATCAACTGTGGGAGATGTAATTGTTAAAATTGAAGGTGATGTATAGAAATTTCCATTAAGTAGTTGTTGCAGGCTTGCAGGTACTACATTCTTTCACCTGACTTCACAAAAGACCTTTAAAAGATGAACATTTCATGGTTGAATCATAATAAGTTACACAGTATAGAAAAGGTTTCGGCCAGCTACTAATTTCAACTCTCTCCAAACATATATTTAAATATGGTATATCCTGAATAGCTGAAATAATGATGAACCCGCTAATATATTTTTTCTACAGACTCAGACACATTGACTTTCAATTGTCAATTTTCAATATCTAAAATGTGTTTAGGTAAATTATATATGAATATATAAGCTTGCACTGAATTATGAATCTCATACTGTGGCATCACCACATACAAGCACATTAAATTTTCATTGACATGGTATGAATTTTATAATAACAAAAATATGAAAAGTAAGGGAATAAATAACGCCACATTGTAAGGTTTGACACTTGGGGAGCCAGAGATCGACCTCTATATCATTATGATTGAATTATGTTTGCACTATCATCAAGACTCTCACCTCAAGCTTCAACAGCTTGGGCATAGATTAGCCAGAAAACAGGGTGCTCAGAAAAATAAAAGTTCAGGATTCTTAAATCCTTCTCTACTAATTTCATCACATTACAATCCTTGATTCGGTCAAAGGCTTATATACAATCACACATGGGTCCTTAGCCTAATGAGGCAATACACAGGACTAAGGGAGTTGCCTCGTCCTAGCATCACTAGATTTGCTACTAATTTCATCACATTACAATCCTTGATTCAGTCAAAGGCAGTTTTGAGGCGTATGTTTGTTGGTGAAAAGTGGACTTCCTCATCCTATGCTACAACCACTGCAAGGATTGATGTGGCAAATTGCATTTTTGATGAGCCAGGATTTTGGGCACCTGTTGCAGAGATTGTGAAGGTAGAATTTAATTCTACATTATGTTTTTATTTTTATTCATATTTCTCTTATATTTGTTTATTTTCGTTCACACTTAAGTTAATGTTTCACAATATTTGCAATTCACCGAGCCCTTCGTAGCTCTCCTACGAATTGTTGATGGGGAGAAGCCCGCAATGGGCTACATATATGAGGGCATGGATAGGGCCAAGGAGGCCATTAGATCCACCTATGAGGGAGCTGAGGGTAAGTATTGTCCCATTTGGGAGATCATTGATAGGAGATGGCACCACCAACTTCACAAGCCCCTCCACGCAGCCACTTATTTCCTAAATCCAGCATTCCAATTCCGCCCTGATTTCAAGGCGAATGATGAGGTTCTTGGTGGGCTCTACTCAATGATAGAGCGGATGGCACCTACTGTTACTTCATAGATAGTCCACGAGATAGAGGCCTTTACTAATGCACAATGAGACCTCTTTTCTCGTCAAATGTGGAAAGATAGTAGGACGACATTGCAGCCTGGTAAAAATATATTTTAAGGGCATAATTTTCCTCTTTTTATATTATTATTAAATGTTGAAACTTGAAACTTGAAGTTGGAAATGAGATTGATTTTTTTTCTTTTTCTCATCTCAAATAGATCCTTCAGAGGATTGTCATTCGCATATTGAGCCAACCATAGAGTTCTTCAAGTTGTGAGCGCAATTGGAGTATGTTTGAGCACATACACTCCAAGAGGCGCAATAGACTGTCCGTGGAGAGGTTGAATGAGCTAGTGTATGTTCATTACAACCTTTGTCTGAGACACAAACAGATTTTTGACCATGACTCCACCCCAATCACGCTAGAGGAGGTCAATCCAGAATCTGAGTGGATCAATGAGACTATGGATCCTGTTTTTAGTGACAAGGACCTTGATTGGGTTGACCAGGCAAATAGAGAAGCTGAGACTGTAGCCATGACAAAGGAGGAGGATAGAGCACAAGCACAGCTAATGTTAGTGAGGGTGGCATGGAGTCACAAGCAGAGATTATGGTTGTTGCATTCATTTTTCTAACTGTGATCAACGAACGTAGTATAGACTAACTACACTTGATCCATGAGAATTCGAAGTATAATTAAGCCACTATGCATCAATCCCAATAAGATCATTCAATGTAAACTAAGCTCAGAAGCCATTAAAACTAACATATTAAAATACGAAAGCTTCATCAAACATCTATTCTAATCCATTGAAACTTATCCTATTGGGGGAGGCCTATTGGGGGAGTGGTGTCACATTGATGTGGAATGGTGACCCTTTCCCAATCCCTTGGATAATGAGCTTCTTTCGATCGATTCTATCAAAGAGAATCGACAAAACTGATGAAAGATGCATATGAAAACATGATTCAAAAGCTAAATTAACTATTGATATGGGTGTATGCAAAGCTATTCTAAATGTATGCAAGATTCGAAAGATTAAAACCCTAATTACAAAATATGCTAAATGGATGCACCTAAGTTACCATGGAAGCCATTAACAGAAGCTAAGCTAATATGATGCAAGAAATTAACCTAAAATGCCTTTAAAACATGAAATATGAGTGCAAGATGAGAGTGATTTTAACAACATAAATTTACTATTAAAAGATGGATCCCTATTCAATAGAGGCAAGCTCTATTTATAGAATAGGCAAAATGAAACTAATGGCCAAAATCAAAAAGATTAATCAACGATCAAAATGGAAGGAAAATGGAGGCATGGATCATGGATTCCCATCAAGGGTTGAGGATGAAAGATGATATTTAATCAAAGGCTTGCATTCATCCAAACAAACACACTTTCAAAACTTGCACAAAAAGTCTTGTTGAAAATTTGTTTCAAAAAAGAATATTCCCTTTTTTAAATGAGTGAAGAAAGAGAATATTCTCATAGGTGAGGAAAATTAGATATTTAGTTAATTAAAACCAAATTTAATTGTGCAAAGGAGAAAGAATATTCCATGAGAATATTCCCTTTGGAGGAATATTCCCTTGCAAGTGAGAGGATTAGATTTAATTAGTAATTTGATAATTAAACAAAGTTTCAATTATGCAAATTAGGGGAATTTAGGGCATTCATTAAATAATTAATTTATTTAATGAAAAAGGGTCAAAATGACATTGAATTAAGATTATTTAATTTAAATGAGAAAATTCAAAGTGTTAAATTAAATATTTGATTTATCTAATTTAACAGGATGAAATGTTAGCACGAGAGGGGGTGAATTAACCCAATTAGGTCAATTAGATTAATACATGAAAATGATGCGATTAATTAAATAGCTAAGCTAATTTAATCAATTAAGCGAAAAGAGGATGGGTTTTAGGATGAAACGGTGTTAGTATACCTAATTCGAGTGCACGATATCATTCAAGACATTTTTAAGTGTCTACACTAACATCACTTCTCAAGAAAGTGATTGGCCAAAATATTAGGATCCTAATTGAACTGCTGATCCTAGAGGAAATAGGGAGGCATTTCACAAAACCAAAACAAATTTTGGACCAATGCATTCACCAACTTCATCAGTGTGCCATTTCAGAGTACCTTATCAAATGGAAGAATTTCCCTCCTAAGCATGCCACATGAAAACTAATGAATTCATTCTGCATTATCCAAAGTTCGCAAAGTCTTGAGGTCAAAGCTTTTTCCAAGGGGGATGGCATGTCATATACTCACTTCTACCACGTACTTTCTTCTATATTATCTTCTACTCTATTAATCTTCTCTATCTCACTTCTCTCTTAATTCTTCTTTTCTTTTATCCCACATATTTAGGTAGCATATGACTATCTTATTATCTCATATGCATAGAGTTGTGTATTTGAGGAAAGATACCCAACGTAGTATTATTATAACAGCAATTTGCATCCCACATATTTAGGTAGCGTATGACTATCTTATTATCTCATATACATAGAGTTGTGTATTTGAGGAAAGATACCCAACGTAGTATTATTATAACAGGAATTTGCCCCCTTGAAGTGGCCAACATCGACCAAAGCTTCTACTTTGGTCTGCACTTGCTATTGATCAAGAAGATTCCTTGCATTCATCCTATACAACTGCATCATTCCTTCATCTATAGGGTGTTACAGTTCTCTTATGCGCAATGTCCATAGCTCACTATAAGAAACTCAAAAACACCCATGAAATACTAGATGCCCTGGTTAACCACCCAGGAGCTTGAATATGTCTATTGTTTTGAGCTTGTGAGGCTCATGACTGAAACGATAGCCCATTCATATGAAAGTCACCTGATTTTAAGCTTAACAGCCAAGAAATTCTCCAGCATGGGATACAGACCACTCACCAATGGTAGGCAATACCAGTGAACTGGGAATTACAATTATTCTGTAACTGGCATGAACAGATAAAAGAAAACATTGAGATACAAAAACATCGAATCTAGTTTCTTGAATTGTACTTAAGAGCCCTGTTTGACTTCCAGGTGTGAATCTTCTTGATTTTGTAACTACAAAAATGTTAGACCATCCACCAAAATTGGAATATAGCAGATGCATCGCCATAATCTAAGAGTGCCTTTGAATAGTACTTTATAAAAGGTTCCTTGAATTTCCGGCCTAAATTTTCATGATGCTCTGCCTCCAACTACAAAAGTGTTGAGCCATCTAGCGACCTTTTAATACAGCAACGTGACGTCCTAATCTAATATTGATTTGTGGGGAACAAACACGGTGACATGTGCGGGGAAAACTGACAAAGGCGAATCCAGCTGAGAATATAACATTACATGTTAATAGCTAAGATATGATCATGGGATTCGATTTTGGACCAGAGAGTACAGGATTAACCATAATCAAACAGTAATGAACAATAACCATACCTAAAGGAAGAAAGTTCTTATCAGCAAAATTCAACACTAGCTTTGCACCATCAGTCACCTTCACCGTAGACAAATTCCGCAGCTGGCTGTGCTTCCGATCTTCTTTCTGTAATCCAAAAAGACTGCGAGTTCTCAGTAAAGATCAATACAATGCAAAGTACTTTTAAGCATCAATTATTAACTTTCGGTTCCAAAATTCCTTCCCAAGCTGATGAATGCAAGAAGAAAACTTCTGGGATTGGTATTGTGATTAATAGTATGTTTCTTTGAAGAAGAGTTTACAAAAATTCAAAAACGGTCTCACTAATTGGCTTCCAAATTCCTTTGTGTAGTTAAACAATGGATACAACTGGGCATAAAGGATTGTGATTTCTCAACCTGTTTGTCTCTTCTGTATCTTGAACAGTGGACCACTGAGTGTAAGCCCTCTGTTAATAATTTTGATTTGGGCATTCACCTGTACGGCCCAGGGTTCGAATGGCAGCCAAGATTTATTAAGATACCCATTCAAACTTGGTTGCGGAGGAATTCAATAGAGAGCATGCTCTGGTGGCCGGAGGTAGGGCATCCCACTGACCTAGTTGCAGGAGGAACACCCTGGTCTTGGGAGCAATCCAATAGCCTAAAATAGATATGGTTCGTGTGATATTAATTGATTTTCCAAATGAAATCAATTCCGGAACAAATGACTGAATCATCGCTCTGAGTAAAACAATTATGGCGAACTACAAGATTTATTCATGCTCGAGGCAAAAAAGCAATGTAAATCCGCAAACTCGGAACCACGAGGCACATACCGCCGGTGTAGATTAGCAAAAATAGCTCGTGTGTGAAATTGGTTAAGCACTTACACATATTTAAATGTCGGGCACAAATTTGATATCAAACTGGCAAGAAAAGAGGGTCAATGCCGCATAAAATCCCACTGAAAACAATGGCAACAATACTAATACATTAGAACTCTGCACAACCCTGACAAATTCTAAAGGATTTAAACACACGACCTTTGCTGGGAAAAACGATAACCAGGGGTTTTTGTATCACCATAAAACATCGTTACATATTTCAAACCGGTGACCGTTAGATCCACTGGGTGGAAGGCAAATTTAAACACTAACCAGAACATGTTTTCATTTTTAAGCTTATTTTTGGAAACAAATAGAGGGAAAATGGCGGGAGGCCTGGGGTTGGAAACCGAAACCTGGGTATCGTCAGAGCGCGCGGAGGCTCGTAGTTTCAAATTGCCATAGCTGATGAGGTGCTTCCACGACTTGGAGTTGGAGGACGGAGTGACGTGGACGCCACGTTGTACAAAAGAATGACGGGTCAGCATGGGCATCCGCAATGGAATCAACATAACTTGCTGTGACCCCATGCTGCTCCCTCTATACGGTTATTTTGCAAGGGAATCCTTGCATTTCCAGTTGAATTGGATTTTATTTATAGCCACGGTGACGCCGCAAGGCACTACAAATCCAAGAGTAAATGGAGATGCTCGCGGGCCAAGATAGAGCTTATTAAAAAAATTATGTTTCTAAGTAGGTAGCTTCTTTGTTTTTCAAGTGATTTTGATTTTTCTTTGGTGTTTTTTTAACAAATAATATTTTGTTTTTATTGGGTTGTCATTTATTAGAGATAAAGATGTGAAATAATAAAAAAAAAATTATATTGAAAGAATGCAATTACAAAGTAGAAAGTGCAAGGAGAAGCTCTACAAAATGGACAAGCAGCAAAACCAAAAACATACATTGAAACATTACAAAACTAAAACAAGTGCCACGCGTGGGCGATTGGGTGGGCTCCCCCCTGCCCCTATTTTTGCCACTTGAATTCCTGGGTGGGCATGAGGTGGCTTTGGGACGGTTTTGGTTCTAGCAGAGGTGGCAGTGCCATGTCATTCTTTGGCCTTTCTAAATTGTCGTGGGGAGGAGTTGGCTTATTTAAAAGTGCTTTGCTCTTGAAAATCGCGGAGTCTATGGTGTTCGGTAGGGGGAATGTATGGCTATGCATTCAAGGCGCCGTCTATGCGACACGTCGGGTACGGCAATCATTGAAATGACTGCTGAAAGACCGGGTGGCGTCTCACTTCATTCGAAGTGATTATGGTTTTTAGGCGGAAGGACTGTGCCCGTAGCAAATCTTCAGGGCAAGGACGGGATGATCGACCCGCCATTATTCAGTTTCGTGTGCGGAGGCCTGACTGATCCTCTCATGGGTCTATTAATGGATCTGTTGAATTCATTTTTAATGCTTTGTCTTCGGAATTTGGCATTGTTTTTTGTTTATGTGCAGGGAACGACTGTCAATGTTCTACAAATGGCGCGGACGACAAAGTCAAAATTCACCATCCACATTTCGGCGGAAGGCTTGGAATGCTTTGGGGTCAACACACCAGTCTCTCTAGTGGCTACGGAGAGGCAGATTGCCTTTCAGGAAGTTACAGACCAGAGACTTAAGAGAATTCTGTCCGAAGATGATCTGATGTCGTTGGTTGCGGTCAAAATGATCCTTGGTAAAGAACACCTGGAAAGAAAGGAATATGCCAGAGATAATGCCCATATCTCCTCTCAGTTTCTTGCAGTGCTTCTGGACTTGGAGACCCCGAAGGCGGTGGCTATGGAGATGATGGTGCGCTTGTTCTGTGACGACTTGCTTGGTGGACTTGAGGAAACAATGAAGGCGGCCTTCTTAGGCAAAGGCATTTCGCGCCCGGCTGACTTGGCTCTCATATGGGATATGAGGACGCTATTAAAGTTTATCCTTTTCTCTTAGACCTCAAAGGGCCTGCTTTGTCGAGGCACATAAAGATTGCGGATGTGGCTGTGGATTTCTTGAAGCGAAAGCTGAAGATGGTGTCGGTGGAGGGAATGGAGTGGTTGGAAAGTTTTGTAAGTTTCGCCGAAATCAATGGTTTCATGTGAGGGTTGGCCTCTGTGTCTGAAGCTTTTAAGTTTTGTTGTTATTTTCTGTCATTTATGGTGGACTCCTGCACATATCTTCTTGTGAATTTTGTCTTAAGTTGGTCGTGGGTCGGCCCTCGACCCTCTCTCTGTTCTAATGGTTATCACAGCTGGTCTTTTGTTGCTTGTATTGGCACTGTTGAAATTGCGAATTCGTGTCCCGATTGGGTGGGTGTTTTGTTCGGCTGTGTGCCCTGGTTGGACTCTCCTGCGTTGCAGACGTTTGTATTTCTTCAATTTCAATATATCTATAAAACTACCTTGCATATCAAAAAAAAAAAAACAAGTGCCACGTAGTGGCTAGTACTTGCCTTTATAGTATTGTAATTATTGTTTTCTAGATTTGAAAAAAATAAATGTAAGTTTTATTAACGTGAAAAAAAATGTAAGTTTTATTAATTATAGTGTTTTAGTATTTTGAATTAGTTATTTGCATGACCTAAACCTAATACTAACTCACACCCTAACTCTAACTCTATCCCTAATCCTAACCCCAACCATAACCTTAACTCTAACCCTAACAATAAATTCTAAGCCATTATCCTAATCCTAGACCTATCTCTAACCCTAACTATGGTTGGAACACTATCCATAACTATAAACATAATTTTAATCACTAAATTTTAAATAAATAATATATTTAATAAATGTTTATATTACTAATTATTATATATTAAATAAATTTTATAAATAAATTAAATATAATATATTCTAAAAATAATTAAAAGTTAGATATTACATGTTCGCACTATTTGTTCTCTTATTATTAATATAAAAAATTTGTATACTAGCAATCGCACCTTGGTGTGCAATGGGTACATCAAAGAATTGTGGAAGATCAATTAGGAAAATTTTCTGTTTATTTTTTAAATATATTTGTGTAGTATAAATGAGGTCAATTGGTGGGTTATTTAGAAAATGATGCTATTTGTGCAACAAAGATCTCAGCGGAGAAATTGATAGCTTCAAATCAAATATGCATCTACTTAGAGGGATCTAAACACAACTAAAACAAAACCTTTGTATCGAGAAGATGATAAAGCTCCATTACCAATAGGCTCATGTTACAATAGGAAGAGAGGGAGAGAGAGGGAGATATGGGGATATAAAGAGGGATAGGTCAGGCGCATCAGCATCAAGATCGAAAGATCAAAGATCCGTCCGTCAGCGAAGATCGAGATCGCTTTTGAGAGTTTCCGAGGATCGATCGATCCGGCGCGCGCCGTCAGGAAAAATCAAAATCCGGCGTCGGAAGTCGGCGGCGTCGACAGCAGATCAGATCAAAAAATTATCTGCGACGTCGAAGGATCGAATCAGGATCGAGACGACAGATCAGGGAAAGCACTTCCGGAGAATAAAATCCGAAAGATAAAAGATCAAAGAAGACGATAAAGAAGATCGGAAGACTCAGGATCCGTCGAAATCAAAATATCCGAGGGAAAGAAAAGGATCGCTCAAGGTCAAAAGATCAAAGGCGTCGAAAGACAAAGAGATCGCTTTGCGAAAAGATCGATCAAAGATATCGACCATCGGAGAGGATCCTCGAAATCAAGGACGAAATCAGAGAATTTCGAAAAATCGAAAGACGAACAAGGTTTTCCTCGAAGGCAAAGTCAGGTCAGATGGGGCAAAAGATCAAAGACAGATCAGATCAAAGACAAAGATCAGATCAAAGATCAAAGATCAGATCAGATCAAAGATCGAATCCCGAGATCAGATCGAATCGAATCGAGATCGAAATCGAGATCGAGATCGAAGACCGGGCGGGAAAATAAGTCAAGGTAAATGGCAAAGACAGGGCAATATTGAAGTAAAGACAAAGTCGTCGAGGATCCGACATCGATCGAAGAATATCAAAGAGGATCCGGGTCGAGATCCGGAAGATCGAAAGCAGGAAAGATCCGAAAAAAGATAAATGGAGAAAAGATAGATGGGAAAGAGATCGAAAGAAATGTCAAGAGATGTAAGGAGATAGATATAGGGAGAGAGATATGGCAGAAAACAGAAATAGATATGAAGATGGAAATGGAGAGAGGTCCGGGAGAGATAAATAGAGATAGAAAGAGGGGGATACAAAGAGAGAGAGGGAGAGATGGAGGGATAGAAGGATAGAGATAAGAAGTTATACAGAGAGAGGTAGAGGTAAAGAGAGGTACATATGGAGAGATATTATAGAGAGATATGGGAAGAGAAAGAGAAATCTCTTTATATCTTTGTCTCCCTCTTTATCTTTATATTTTGCATTCTCTCAATCTCTCTCTTCCTTACTCTCCCTTATTTCTCTCTATATTTGTCTTCCCTTCTCTCTTCCTCTATCTATCTTTCTCGCATTTCTTCTCTCTGTCTATTTCTCTATATTAAAATGATTATTTATTACAAGTTGTTTATTTTTAATTTAATATATGTTAATATATAAAAATATTAAAAATAAAATATATTATATTAAATTATCAGGCTTGATTCGTAGTAGACACAAGTGCAACTAAATCTCTTCATTCAAATCAATAATTTTAAAATATTAATGAACCAATTAATGAACCAATGATTATTTAGTAAAAATTGTAGAGTGACATTACAAAAAAAATCTATGAATTAATATTTGGAGGAAATTTTGAAATAAAGATACTAGATCAATAAAATTTTGGAGCATTATATTTATTAATCATATTTAAGTGATTTTTATTAACAATATATATTTTTTATTTTTTTTATTTTTGAATAGTTCTAGCCATATTTTTTACCTTATTCTTAATTCTAATCTTAATCCTAATAATGCTTTTAGGATTATAATAATTAATAGGCTCTAGGAAAATTCATCGTTGGCAATTCACCTACAAAAAATTCACCACCACCAGAACCGCCAAAAATTTATGCAATTAATTTTTCACGCGATGAATTGTCATGGTGGTGAATTTTCCCACGATGAATTGTTGGCGGTGAATTTTCCATCAGTGAATTGCTGACGCTAATTTGTCATATGCCTAATTAATAATAATAGGATTAGAATTCTAATTGAATTGATAATTATATTAATTTTAGTTATTTTAATTTAATTCTTATTTTATTTATTTATGATTTGAAAATGAAATTTTAAAAATAAAAAAAGTGGCAATGTCAAATAGTTTAAGATTTAATTTAAATTTTTATTTTAATTGTGTAAAATCAAATACCTAGAAAGATTATCTTTATATGCTAATTTATGGATGTGTTTTAATTTAAGTTTTATTTTATTATTATTATTTTAATATTGTAAATCTAAATCTTTATAAAATAGTTAATTAATTTTTTTTATATTTTCTTTAATAAAAAATAATAATTACATACATAAAAAATCTCTCTTATGAAAAAAAGTAAAAATAAGTAATTCATTTATTTGGTTTTATTTCCCTAGAAATTCTCCAATAACACACAACTTTTTAACCAATCATATGCATAAGAAATAATTCTTATAATTTTTAAAGCTAAATATTTAACAAGTTGACTTTACAAAAATGTTTTTTTTGTTTTTAAATATTGTTTTTGATTGGTTGAAAACTAAATTATTAATAACTAGTTAACTAAAAAAAACAAAACTCATTATTATTTCATAGTTACCTTTGATTGCATGGTGGATCGCAATAAGGTTTTTGAAGTGGGCCCCTATTTCTATAATAAGGTTGCTCTATTTATTAAACTGTGGCATGTCGGTGTTAACCCTACTGAGGAGCTTTCGACTCGTGTCCCAGTGTGGGTTCGACTTTTGCGGTTTCCAGTGGAATGTTGGCAGGGTGATGTTTTGCATTTGTTGGGGTCGATGCTCAGGAAGCCAGTTAGTTCTTCGTAGCAGACTCAATTTAAAAAGGTGATAACTTTTGCTCGTATTTGTGTGGAAATTAACTTAAGTAAGCCATTACCAGATTATTTGGATATGTATGTGGGTCCTTATTCTTGGGTGCAGTCGTTGGACTATGAAACTCTTCCATTCTGATGTCTCTACCATGAATATGGTCACTTACAACGAAGATGTCTGAGGGATAGGTCTATGGAGCCTCTGATTTCTCAACCTCCTCGCAACCCACCAAGGGAGGATAAGGGAAAGGATCCCATTCCTAGGGATGGGGTTGGTTCAAATGGTTTTTCCCCTATAAAGAATCGTAACAAAAACTGGGGTCAAAAGAGGACTTTGAAGGAAAGACAAGATGAAGACTCTTTTAATAGATTCAAAGTTTTGGATGATCTTGGCCAACAGGAAGTGAATCCGGGCTTGGTGAATTTGGATCAGGGTATTGTGAGTTCTAGGTAGGAGGGTACTCTTTTTGGGGCTACTAAGGATACACAAGATGCTGGAGCTTTGCAAATGTTGATCGACCTTCAAATGGATGTCTAGGTGGAGTTGGTTCCTGCTGTGGAAATGAAGAAAAGTGGGGGAGATGGTTCTATTTTGGCTTTGCATGTAGGAATAGATGCAGGGAAGAATAACAAGTCTTCTCCTTCTCCTATGGGTCTCCATCAAAAGGATATCAAAAAAGGGTTTGGGGAGAAATCTTCAAAGCTTGGCAGGAAAAAGGATATGGAAAAGATTAAGTTAGCTAGGGAAACTCTGGTGGAGTCAGGGTTCGTTGACTCTAGATTCACACTTCTCAAGCTCTTTGAAATGATTGTACTATCATGGAAAGCAAGGGGCTTGAACAATGGCCCTTGAAAAAAGGTTGTTCGTGAGTTGGTTAATTGTCAATCTCCTAATGTTTTGTTCCTACAGGAGACTAGGTTATCTATGGAATGCATGCTTGGTTTACCTCCTAAGTTGTGGGGAAGCGGTGAATGTCAGTGCATTGGTGCTCAAGGATCTGTGGGTGGAGTGGCTTGCCTTTGGAATCCTCAGAAGATCCGCCCTCTTTGGTGGATGTCCAACAAGTCTTTTATCTTGATGATCGCTTCTTATTTTAAGACTGTGGAGTTTATCCTCCTCTCTAATATCTATGCGCCTATTGAGTTTCAGGGTAAGCAACTTTTGTGGGCTCATATTAGATTTGTCTGGAGTATGGTGCCTTTTCATCCATGGATTATGGCTGGTGACATTAATGTTATTTATGAGTTGGCTGAGAAGTGGGGTGGTATTGCAAGGTTGGAGCCTTTTGCGCTACTTCTTCAGGATAATATTTCTACTTTGAATCTTATTGATGTTAAGCCTAATAATGGTCTTTTCACCTTGAACAATCGAAGGATTGGGGATAACTGCATAAGCTTCTCCAATTTGTTAAATATTAGCTTAACTGTTGGAATTGGTAGTGCTTTGGGAACATTTTCCATGCAAAGGTTGTTGCCCAGGTTGAGCTGGATAGCATTACAAGGGTGATTAGGGAGGATGGTGTGACTTCTAATTTACTTCAAGAGGAGGCCAGAGCATTGAAAGTGTTGGAGGAGTGTGAATTGTGGGAGGAAGTCTATTGGAAATAGAAGGCACGAATTGAATGGATTTAGGAGGGAGATAAAAATACGGCCTTCTTCTTCAATTCGGTCAAAGCCAAGCGACATGGAATTTTAATTTTGTTATGGTGAATGACACTAGCGAGCATCTTTCCTCTTTTAAGGATATTTCGTGTGAAGTTGTGCAGTCTTTTATTTCCTTATTTAGGGAGGATTCTCATGGGGTTTCTGATGAGGAGGCTCAAGTTCTATCTTGCATCCCTTCTTTGGTTACTATAGAGATGAATGAGTATCTTATGGGTGATATCTCGATAGAAGAGCTCAAGGGAATAGTGTTCCAGATGAAGAAAGGGAAAGCTCTTGGCCCTGATGGATTTTTGGTGGAGTTCTTTCAAGAATTCTAGGATATTATCAAGCTAGACTTATTGGCCGTTGTCCAGGAATCTCAGATGAATAAGCAGATGTTACAAGCTTTGAATTCTACCTTCCTAGCTCTCATCCCCAAATGTAATGGGGCGGACAAGTTAAGCCAATTTAGACCCATTTCTCTTTGTAATGTGATTTACAAAATTATCTCTAAAATAATTGCAGATAGGCTAAAAAAATGGCTTAAAGTGTTGATCTCCGAGGAGTAGAGTGGTTTTCTGGCAAGTAGACAAATTCTAGATGGGGTGGTTATAGCTACGGAGACCATTCATTTTATGGCCATTTCCAATCATAAGGCAATGTTCATCAAGTTGGACATGGAAAAGGCGTATGATAGAGTTCGATGGTCCTTCCTTTGAAAGATTCTTGGTGCTTTTGGTTTTGGGGATGAGTGGATTCAGTAGGTCATGAGTTGTGTTACTTCAGTATCCTTCTTCGTTTTAATTAATGGTGAGCCCTTAGAGCTTTTTAGGGCCTCTCGAGGATTGTGTCAAGGCAACCCATTATCTCCGTATTTGTTTTTGCTCCTTGTTGAAGGTCTGGGTTGGTTGTTGAGAAGGAATGTTGAGATCGGTCTCATTCAGGGGTGGCGATGGGGAGGTAATATTCCCCCACAGTCTCATTTGCAGTTTGTGGATGATACTGCGCTGATGGGTATGGCTACAATTAGGGAGGCTACAAACTTGCATGCAGTGTTGGATGTTTATCTGATTGCCTTAGGTTAGCTGATTAATGAAGATAAGTCCTCCATATTCTTCTTCAATACTCCTGGTCCTATTCAGAGGAGGATTTCCAATATCTTGAGGTTTCAAATTGGGTCCCTTCCTTTGACCTATCTTGGTATTCCTATCTCTGTCAAAAGGATGCCTAAGGAATCATGGCGAAATATTTTGGATAAGTTTTAGACAAAGGTTAACCATTAGACCCATATATGGTTGTCCTTTGTTGGTTGAGTTCAGCTGATCAATTATATGGTTCAAGCTCTCCCCATTTACAAATGTATGCTCCAGGTGGCCTCAGTTGATTTTCTTCAAGAACTAAATGCTTTAGCTAGATAGTTTTTATGGGCAGGTAACTTATTGTCCTCCAAATGGAGTTTGGTTAGATGGGAGCTTGTGTGTAGCCTGAAGCAATATGGCGGTCTTGGATTAAGGCAGTAATCTTTGTCTGGGGTTGCGCTTGCTGCTAAACTATACTGGAGGTGATGTGTGGAGCAGGATCAAACTTGGGCCAAGATTTTATCTCACAAATATTTTATGGGGATCCCTCAGATGGATATTCCCCGCTATCCCCTAGTGGGGAAAGGATAGGTGATTTGGGGTATGCTCAAGAAAGGGGTTGCTCTTGTTAAGGATGGCTTATTTTGGATTTGCAAAAGTGAGTTAGAGGCTCACTTTTGGTCTGATTCTTGGGATGGTTTTTCTCCCATTGTTTCTCAATTTCCTAACCTATTTCCCCTTTGTCAAAGATTCATTGAGGCTGGTTGGGACAAGGTGAGAGACTTTAAGTCTGTGTCTTCTCATGGTCAGTTAATGATGGCTAGGTGGAAGAATCCTGAGGAGTGGCCTGTGGTTGGCATGGAGGAGGAGTGCGTGGAATTGTGAAGCATCCTTTCTAGCAGGAGCTATAGCTCCCTCCTAAATGGAGATGTTTTATCTTGGTCTCCCAACCCTAAGGGTGTTTATACTATTGCCTCTAGTTATCAAGTGCTTTTATCTCACAAGCTAGACGACATGGAGGTGTGCAAGAGAGTTTGGAATAAGTTTTCTTGGCCCAAGTGTAATTGTTTCATTTGGACTTTGGCCTGGAATAAGTGCTTGACTTGGGACAATATTCAGAAGAGGGGATTTCAAGGACCATCCATGTGTGTTTTGTGTGGGATTGGGGAGGAGGATTCTGCTCATTTATTTTTTTATCGCCCCTTTACTTTGAGGCTGTGGCATTTTTGGTGGGAAGTTTGGAAAAGTCTTTATGTTCATGCTTCCTATCTGGTGAATTTCTAGAGTATTCTGGCAAACCTCTTGCTATGGGATATTTCTTATAGGACGTGTGGTATGTTGGGCCTACTTTCCTTTGGCAGATTTGGCTAGAGCGGAATCGTAGAATCTTCAGAGGTGAAACGTTTCTTATTCAA